>JANIHZ010000208.1:39596528-39608207 GCA_027478365.1 Erythroxylum rufum | reverse complement strand
TATTAAACAATATGCAAAGCACAATATATTAATTATTATATAATTTTAAACCATATGAAACATAAATGAAAATATATATAACCAAATATTTTATACAGATTATAACATGAGTAAACTAATATCAAAATAAACATTAAATCATATAAAAAGAGCCAAATAGAGAAGATTGGTTTGCAAGATAAACGTGAAGATAAGTTTATAGGTATTGTGGGAATTATATGTAAAACATAAGGACAAAAAGGACTAAAAATAGGCTCATTAATTGATCTGAAAAATCTACCTGAAAAAGCCATTTAAAAGGCTTTTTTGAGAAGCTCCAAATTTAAACTTATTAAAAAGTTGTATTTTGGTTGCCAAAAAAGTTATATCTATTAAAAAAGTATTTTTTATTTACAGCTAAACACTTATTTTTCTTAGAAAAGGCTTTGTAGTGGAGAAAAGTGCTTATTAGCCTCCAAAAAGCCCATCCAAACAAGCATGAAGAGACATTCCAAGAAGAGCTTCCTAAAGAAGCCTCCATCTAAGAAAAGGAAAGTAGAGGAGCGTCAGAAAGTACTTGAACAAGATGAGCTAGAAACCTTTGTCCATGAAGAATAAGAAAAAGAGTGGATAAAGGTAGTTGAGGAAGAACTGGCGGAGGAACCAAGTAAGGAAACTATTGATGAGGTGTTAGTAGTGACCTTAAGTATGGAGAGTTTCCATTTCCTTAAAGACAAACTGTTTGAATTGGCCAATGATTTAAGGAGTTTCATTATCCCTTATTTTATTAACAATTTTTCATTTAAAAGGGCATTATTATAGTTAATTGGTTTTAATAACTTAATACAACATGTACTTTTGATCATCCTACAACATGTGGCTTGTCTACAAGCTATGAAACCACTTTGTAGATAAAAGGGTATAAGCAAACTGTTGATTATTGATCTAGGATGAAGTTCAGCATAAAGGGTACGTCTAACTAACGACGTTAAACAAGCGTTGCATGGGAGGCAACCTATGAATTAGGATAAGTTTTAGTTTTATTTCGTTTTGATTCTATTTCGTGTGTTAGTATAGGATTTTATTTCTTGTTATTTCATATTATCTTTATTTCTTTTGTTCTTTTTATCCTTTTCTTTTATATTTTGCAAGGATATAGTTCAGTATTAGATGGATCTGAAATCAAGAAATCGTCAAATCAAGAAAGTACCAAAAAACCACCTCTCACTTATATCTATACATGTATTTTGTTCATTGAGGACAACATACAACTTTAAGTGTGGGGGTGGGTGGGTTTAATGAATTTTTAACAATTTCTTCAAGCTTATTAATTTTTAACAATTTTTCAAGCTTATTATAATCTTGAATATCAATTATATCACTAATATCTTGAATTGGTTGAAATTTGTCCGTAAGTACTATATTCCATTATTGAATATTAATTTGAATTAGTATGTAAAAGGATAATGGTTAGAATAAAATTAGTTTTCTAAGCTATATATAAAATTAGTTTGCTAAGCTATACTTTTAGTAATCAATGAGATGATCAAATTGAATGATATTGCATAATATTTACACACATATACACCTTTAGTTTTTGTGAGCTTTTGAGCATAAGAGCACAATTTCAAAAAATATTAAGCTCTTTTTCTTTCTTTCATGTGCATTTTCAATTTGTAGTAGGATGGTTCTACAATTTGCTTTTATTATGTATATTGAGACCATATTTTTTAAATTAAAAGTATTGATATGATGAAGGCACTTAGATTCAACAACTTGCTTTAGCCTATTTCTTTGAAAATTACCCACCTTTAAATTTACCTTTAGGAATAACTAAGTTGAGCCTAGCCTTTTTCATTGTTATTAACCCAAATTATTAACCTTTATCCTATTTTTCATTGAAGACCTTTTCATTGTTTGGAACCTTGAAGGTTATTTACATTGTTTACTTGTTGAGACATGAAATTTTTGAAAGGTCCAATATGTTTATTATTATGGTACTGAATATTATGATTAAAAAAGCAACAAAAAACTAAAAAAAGAGAGGAGCAAAATTGTGGATAAATTTATGGTACTAGTAAAGTTATATTGAAAGGACCTATTTGTATTTGCAAACAAGTCATGGAATATATTGTGAAATAAATTTCCTTCAATTTAACCCTTTTTATTATCCCAATCATACCTTACTTAAACCCCATTACAACATGTATAAATACGTTTTGATTTTTGTTTCTAATTTATACATAAAACGTATAGATGTAATTTTACTACAAGTTTATACTATGTATTGATTGAGAGTTTTGATGCTTTTCACCTTAAACACTTGAGTGCATTGAGTGACATCTTACTGAGTGCGTAAAGATATATACTTTTGATTTCAATTAGATTATTGATATGATTACTATAATATTGCTTAGGAAGTTGATTTTATGATAGCTTGATTCTAATTGTATGTTAATTTGATTCAATATAATATGATGATGCATTGTATAAATGGACAGATCGAGATTGATAACAAATTGATGTTGTAGATTTATAATTTTGATTATGGCCTGCTTGAGGACAAGCAAAAGCATAAGTGTGGGGATGTTTGATATATGCATAATTATCATATTTATACCTCGTATTTGATTCATTTTTTTATATTATATACTTTTAGCATATATTTGGTACTTAATACCTTACAAGTGTGTATACAGATTATAATTGCCTTCATGGATTTAAAGGAGAAAAATTCGAAAGACAACAAGGCATAAAATAAAGATTTGGCGCACAGAAGGGATGCAAGGTCGTACATCTACTCGTGCACTTCTCCCAGGCCATGCATATTTGTGATTTTCAAAGATTTTGTTTATGCATGGTTTGATACAAGGTCGTGCATAAGCCTGTTCATCTCCCAAAACCCCATATAATATAAAATGACATGTTCAGCTTGAATGGAAAGAAGCAGACGTAAGGAGGCGATTCCAGATATGGAGATTGTTCTCAAGGGGTGAATTTAGTTTCGAGAAGTGGAAAACACGAAGAAATCATCGAAAGATCCATTAGAATACAAGATCAAAACTTTACATCGCCAGAATACTCGATAGCAGACATCTAAGGAGATTTAAAATTATGATCTCATTGTTTTCAATTCGTTGTTCTTTCAGTTTATGTTTGATTTCATGTTTGATAATATGTAAATAAACATTTTGTTAATATTTAGGTTAGATGAACCCTATGTCAATACTTTGATATAATTTGATTCTTTTATTAATGCAATTAGTTTGATTATTATATTGTCATCCGAGTAAATGTTTTATTTATGTTCAAATAAACTCGAGGCTATTACATCATAATTTGATTTCATACGTAGAGATTAAAAGTCCTAGGTTAGAATAGATATGTTGTAATTAGAAAGAGTTTATTGCAACCATAGAGATAGGATGACATAAATCTTTTCGATTAGGGTCAAACCTAATAGAGGGATTCACAAATTAATCCTATAAACTTTAATCAGAGTAATTCAGTTGAAAACATTAGGATTAGTTGTTAGTAGACTCAAGGTCAGCTATTAACATACCATAGGAGTCTCCACGGTCCAATAAATCAATAAAACAATTGAGTAATAAAAGATCAATCTATTAAGGGTTTAGAAGGATTCGAAACCTAGATACTAATTATTGATATTGGTAATTTTCTAAGTAAATTCTTAATTCTTTGTTCAATATCATTGCCTATTATATTTTACTTATTTTAGTTTTATTTTCTTTATTGAAATTCAAAATCAATTCGTAGGCTAGATAATAGGAAAAAGGTAACTAATAGTAATCATTGTCTTCATAGGATCGATCTGCACTTACTGGCACTAGCTATAGCTACGTTGTGCACTTGCGGTTATTACAATATTGACTAGCTCAAAATAGGTCAATCATTCTTCATCAACATCATCCCCCTAGGAAGGAATTCTAAGGTTTAAAAATTTGGAGAATGAGGAATGGTTCAATAAAAGGAGCAAAAATTATATGACCATTAAAAAACCACAATCTCATATATAGATATGGTTTTTAGGACTTGAAACGTGCATCAAATTCTACGATGGGATCACTTGTTAACTTTACAAGGAGACTATTACCTAAAGGCGGTAAAGAAATTTGTTGCCAATAAATAGTACAAAACCAAAACAAAAATTGAGACCCTTTATTCCTACATCTCTAGAATTTAACTTATGATGTCAGAGGAGACAATTAAAGAGCACCTCAAGTTGCTATAAGAGGATAAGAGAATGAGCTTTATAGTGGAATGCCATCACGGCATTATGAGTAGAGTCAAAGTGATTCTTTACATAAGTTCAGGTTAGGTTTCACCCATTCAACTAAGCAGATGCAGTTTTTGTGTAGGGAACTAGCCATATAACCCCAATTAGTGGCTTACATCTTGATCCATAGTTTCCAATCTAAATCCTGCTGATTGAAACAACTCTAAATGATATATTTGTACCTCATAGATCTACTCTTCAATGGTTTAGGCAAGGCACTATCAGTTTGATTATCATTCTTGATTTTGTAATTTATCAGTAGTGTGGTTTGATATAAGTCACCAATAAGAATTTTGTATTCTTGGTGTTAATTAGTTAGATGTTAGTAAAATTAGGGATGAACCTCTATAGCTTTAGGGTTATAAAGATAGAAGAAGCTAACTACACCAATAATGATTGGATGAAATTATTTGGATACATTTGGGAGAATAATAGGTAAACTAATCTTCATAGATGCCACGAAGGGTATCCAAACAACATGAGGTAAAAGGTAAGGAGGAATGATGATGGTGAAGATTAAGGATATCAGGATAATTGATAGGCCATCAAGGGTTAAAATGCAATAGTTGACATCATCCATCGATAGGCTACATAGAAAACTTGGGGGTATAAATGCCAAGTTAGATTCAGCAACAACATATCTTTAACATTTTCTATAGGGTCCATCATGTGAGTGACCTTAGGCCTTTTATCACTTTATATATACATATAATGCAAGTTTATTTTATTATAAGCCTCCACTATTTTATTTTTAAGTATTATGCATAATTTGGGTTGGTAAAGTACTTCAGGAGAGGAAACTTTCCATTTTAACTATACACATTTTAAGGAAGTTTTTTAGACGTTTTATTTCCTTACTCTTAATGCATAATATTAAGGACAATATTGTTCCAAGTGTATGGGAGATTTAGATTGAACTAGTTTGATTTAAGTGCATGAAGATTTTCAAAATTTTATTTCTTATTTATTTGAAATTTGTGTGTTTAAGATCTTATTAGCATATTTATATGACTTATGAAAGATTCTATATTGATATTAATTATTAAAATTTTGATGTATGCTATGATTAAGTGAATGCTATATAATTTTGACTTTGTGAACACTAAGAAACTGAATTTCTTAAGTGAAGATACTTTGATTTGACTTAAATGATGTCTCGAGGAATTTGGTCCTTCATATCAAATTTTGCTTGTTTCTTATATGGATACCTTCTTTGATTTTGAATTTTCAGAGCTTAAATTTCATTTTTTTAGATTACATATAAAATGTGTATAAGCATTAAAATGTTAAAGGTAGGAATTGAGTTTAAACTAAATTTCCTATCTTTGTATACATTATTCTATTCGTGAATCCCTTTTATCCTAAATTTAAAATTTTGTCCTTTTCTTTGTAACTCTTTACTAAATGACCTTAAGTCTAAAAGGAAAAATAGGTAATTACTCCCTAATTCATAATTAGTAGAGCTTTTACTTATATTCTGATATTTCTAGGAATGGGATGATAGAAAATAAGTATAGGAGAATTGGTTAAGTGTATGAAAAAGGCAATGTAAAAGGGAGAATCTCATACTGATGCAAAAAGTTGAAAATAAAATTTTTTAAAATTTTAAAAAAGAAAAACGTTAAAATTTGATTGGCATGGATTCTTGTCTTTCAAAAGAATGAAGGAAAAGAGAGAAGTTCAAGAATATGAGGAGTAAGTGGAGTGAGGATTTATGTTTATTTTGATTCGTTTATTATTGCTTTACTAGTTGTAAGTTTTTTTTCCTATTCTTTTCGCTTATTAGCCTACTTAATCCTTTTTCCTTATTATAATCCTATTCAAGTCCTACTGATTTCCACTTGTGATTATCTATTTTAGTAGTGGCAATTAGATGACTTTTAAGCTTATGATAAGTTCAATTTCATAAGAAGATGATAAGTGTACCATACTGAAATTTCAAATACTTAAGTTTATTAGTGACATCATGTGAGGATAATTAATTTATAGCATTTGATCTTGCTAAAGGAGGTAAAATAGTGTTTTCTTTGTCTTGTATAATGATTTACTTATGAAATATTATGTACTTGAATTTTTGCAAATTGATTGAGACTTGAATTTGTATATCTTATGCTATTAATTTTGAAACTTGAATTTGTATATTGTGGCATTTGCTAAATATCACCATACATGTATAAGAATCAAATTGTTTTTACTTTAGTTAGTTCATTATAGGTTAATAGTTAGGTTTGATTTATTAGAGGACAAGCAATGAGTTAATTATGGAGAAATTTGATAGGTCTATATTTTACATATTATTTAAGGTTAAAATTTATGGTATTTAGTAGTTCTATGACATGTTTTATATAGATTATATTATATATTTCTATATTTAGTTCATTATCTTATAGGTGATAAATTTGAGAAGATAACACAAGATTTAGTACAACTTTCTTCACAATTGTCTAATTTAGGAGATATTAGAGTAATTTAGAAGATAAGAAGGTTGACAATGACTTTATAGAAACTATAGAGAGTTAATTATAATTTGAAGATGTCAAAAAGTGGAGAAGTTGGTGGAACAAGGCACAATAAGCACCAAATTGATTAAGATAACATATTTCTATCTTTCACAAAGGTTTGAGAAATTGAAAAGTAGAATAAGACTAATGCTATAGTCGATTAAAGACTAATGCTAGAATTGTGTTGAATTTACAAAGAGAGGAATAGTATAAGATTGACATCAGTTACAAATTGGTGTTAAACACTACTTACATATGGCTTTGCAATGGGTTAGAGTTTAAGAATAAGACGGAAGTTGGTGTTGATATGGCTTCAATGCCAGTTATTAGATACAAATTATAAAGATAAGTGATTTATTAAGTTTAAGATCTGTATAACTCTATTTTTATAATTTTAATTATAAATAATTGTACTATAATTAATGTAGGGGACTTTTAGCAAACTTTTACTAAACTTCTTGTTTTCTTTTCATATATTCATTATTCCTTAACATTGGTGGAAGATTTGAAGCAAGGATTGGAGGAGCTAATGACATATTCTCTACTTCTTACTTTCTATTCTTTTCTTCCATTTTAACAATTATTTAATTATGGTTTATTTTTATTATGTTTAGTAGCTTGAAACTCTAGTTAGGGTTAGGGATATAACTTGTAAGGATTCTTGAATTATGTATACATCAATTTGGTTATTTAATTAGTTAAACTTATTCTTTTTTTATTAATATTTGATTTGTGATAGGCCATCATAGATTCAATTTTAGGGATTATATGAAGGACTAGCAGGTGAAGTATAATCTATACTCTAAGAGAATAAACAATTTAGCGCTAGAGAATGACAATATATTAGAATTTAGTGATAATTATATAAATTAACTATACTTAATGAGTTTAACTAGGTTAAATTACACGTCGAGAGATGGTAGTTACATGGTTGGATATACATGTGTGTCTTAATTGAGGGAATAGATCTTTAGGTTAATTGAGATGTCAATCTATATAGTCAATCTTATTTGGTAATTAGAATTCCATATAAGTGAACCTCAAAGTCATAATGTTTGTCTTTTCAATATTTTCTCTTAGTTTATTTCTCTTGTTTTCATTAGTATAATAATTAAATCCTCTTGAATCAATTATCTACTTTATTTTCTTTAATTATTTAGCTAAGATTAATATATTGAGTGATTAGGTCTCTACTGGATTGAGACTTTAGAATAACTCAGTTTAATAAATTATCTACAATTGAATATATAAACTTGCAGATTTAGTTTTAATCATTGCCACCTTATACTCATCCTCCCAGTTATCAATAGGCCTCTTTTAGTTCCTTAATCTATTTATCACAAGCTGATCCCATTAAATAATAAAATAGTTAGAAACTTAATAACAATGACTTTTACTTTTGATGTTCTTAAGATTTGTATCTCTCCTAGGCTCCCTTTTATGACCTCTATCTTGCCAGTCACCTTCTTCTGCAAATTTGTCCATATTATGTCTTCATGGTTAGTAATCATGATGCACTTAACATCTCTCTCTTCATCATTATTGAAATCATCTTAGAGAACTCGCCTTTATAGTTGATGTGTATTAGGAATTTTTAGTGATTGTCCCTTCTATAAATTAGCTACGACAATATCTTACATCTCCAGTTGATCCTTAATTTCTTCAAATATCATATACATACATTTAATTTGTTATTACATACTTTGTAAAAAAGCATATTATCCTTCCTCTCCCCTTCATCTTTGTCCTAATCAAATATGCTTAAACCTTCAAAAGAATATTAGCAATAACCTCACAACACTCTTTTACGTGTTTATTTTATTTTATGTCATTCAAGTCTCTTGTGTTTCACTCTAAATTTTGATCTTTTCTCTACTAGTGTTACTCATATAATTTTATCTATTATCATTCAGTTTCCCTTTTATTTATCGAACTAACTAAAAAAACTCAATGAATAAATCTTTAGTATTGAATCAATCTTAAATTTTAATGGACACAAGGATAAGTAAGAATCCAACAACAACAAAAAAAATAAGAGTTCAATATGAATATTTACAATAAAGTATGGATTCTAACCAAATTTATTTTTAAAAACAATTTTCATGAGGTAATCATTCATACACCCCTTTTTGTTTCTTTTCTTTTTATTTCTTTTCTCCTTCTTTTCTTTCTACTTTTAAATGATGGTTCTTTATTTTCTTATTTATAGTCACTAAAAGATATTAAACAAAAAGGAAGGCGCGAAGGAAACACAAGAAAGAAATAAAGAAGAAATCAACAGATGGAAGAATAAGAAAGAATGTAGGAAAAAATGAAGAAGGAATCAACAAAAAATAAATAAGAAACAGGAACAATAAATAAGAATAAACGAAAGATGAACATAACAAGATTTTAAAACCAATAATTTGATACCAAATTGATGAAAATTTTAAAAATAAAACTTGGAAACTCAACACCGTAAGGATGTTAAAACCAGATTCAGGAATAGAAATTCCATTGTATGAAATCATGAATAAAAGGTATAAAAGAATATTTGATATATATTGTTATGAAGTACTAAAACCAAGATTATAAGATAGTTTCAGTGCCACAACTAAATAGCTCAATAAGTTCATTGAAGAACCAAATAGAAAACTCTCATAATTGTATCGATGATCAAAGTTAATATTTACAATTAAAAGAAACATCTCTTAAATACTAAAACACAAAGCTTATATTTTCAAAATTAAAATAAAATTAGGGTTTTGACTATCATGATTTGGGTCACAGTCGTAGGCCAAGTCATATTGACTATGTAAACTTTAACATTACACAACTTATATTCACACTCATATCTAATGGCTACAAATCATATAATGTCTTCAGAGAGTTGGACATTAGACACGAATTGGAACAAACTTATGGGTGTAAACTTTGAATTTGTTTGTAACTTCTATAAATAACACGATATAGATCATGCTTGTATTGGACATCGTATCTCATTACTAAATTGCCTAGTAAGTTACATCAGTTTATACATGGCCTTGTTAACATCCAAGTCTTCTCCATTCTTAGTTGGAATTAAGTTAACCAATGCTTGCTCTTCGATTTGACTTAACTACATACGTGTAGCCACATCTTTCACCATTCTATTGAGTGCATCTTAAAGCCTTTTCTTCTTTCTTCTTGTAACTTATCCACTTAACAAACTCAAATGATTAAAAAAATAATTTCTATCACTAAAATTAAAACTACCTTACAAATTTACAAAAATATTATAACTAAATACAGCTCAACTAAGTAATTATCAAAAGTGAGCAACTGGAATAACTTAATATTTATACATTCTAAATATAGTAAGTACAATGCAATGGGATAATTTAATTATCAAGTTATTAATTTGTATTAGCTTCTATCCATTAATACCATGTAAGTGTAGGTGTAATTTGACATGACTATATTATTACTTGCCAAACATTTCAATAATCATATCATCAAATCATTATTTATTGATAATAATTTATCTTTATAATTGCATCTATGTGTCATTAATAATAAATAGGATTATTCACATAAATTAAACAAAATTGTAAGATCCATTGTAATCTTCTTCTTTTTTTCATTCGTAATAGATCATGCATAATTGAAATTAAACTTACAACTATTTTGTTAAGTAATACTAGAGACTGGTGAGGAGTTATTGAAAAATCAAGTTTGTGAGTGGAGTGAATTTAAGTCATAAAACTTTGGTTAATTACTAAAAAAGTCCAAACTTTCTTCAAATTTTTAATTATAACCCAAACTTTAAAAAGTAGCAATAACATGCCCAAACTTTCAATTTTTTAATTCTAACCCGACGTTAGTCTCACAGTTATCTGTGCTAACATGGCACAACCACTTCTCGATGCCCCTCACTAATTAAACACCTCAGCTAGTTTAGGAGAAAATTGTCTGATTAGCGAAACAATGTTGTTTCACTTTGATAGTAAAACGTCGTCATTTCAACTAAAATTAGAAGTCCCTCCCTTCTCCCTCTCTTCTCCGTCTCTTCTCTATCAATTAATGCTTAAAACTCTTACTCTAAAATCCTTAATATGTAACCTAAAATCCCCCAAATCCTCTAACGTTCATAAAAGAGTGAATTTGTGCGTTGGTGCTTCTTTTATTGTAAAGTTATTTGCTCCATTAGACCAATAAGCATTCTGAGTGATTTTGTGCATAGGTGCTTCATAAAATAGTGATTTCGTCATTGGGTAAAAATTGAAGATTTCATCGTCGAACTTCCTGTGGTGCCGACTAAGGTACGATTAATCCTCTCTCTTTATTGTTCTTTCCACTCTGATTCAATGTTTTTATGAAATGATGTGTTGTTGTACTAGGGTTTCGAAAGTACAAATCCAATTTGTTATACTAGGGTTTTCAAATTGGATTTATGCTTCCAGAAAATTGACTTGTATTATGCTAGGGTACTAGGGTTTCAAATTGGATTCTATTAGGATACAATTTGTTTGTTATTGAAAAGGAGGATTGACTTGCATGTCTACATAGCAAATTGAACAATGAAAACCTTGAATACTCCTATACTTGGTTTTTATTATGAAATGCAAGTCGAATAAAAAAATTGGAGTAACTGAATGCATGATGGTCGATTTATATTTTGTTTTATGTTGTATGTAGAATATATAAATCTTAGTAATTAATGAAAAATATGACATTATATAGTCCATAGCCTAAATATTCAATTATGTGATACTTCATCCTAATTTGTAGGGAAGAAGCTTCCTCTCTTTGATTTTGTAAATGCACTGGTAGTTTAGCTAAAATCTTAATATTGGGGTTAATATTAGGGATATTATGCTAACATTTTGGAAATTTAATTCTTTGTTGGGTGAATTTATGAAAAGAAATCATAGTAGTGTTGCA
>JANIHZ010000208.1:39409620-39425754 GCA_027478365.1 Erythroxylum rufum | reverse complement strand
TCAATTCAGATTGTATATATCTTGAGTGTATTTAAATTAGGTAGTTAGGATATATCCATTAAGATAGGATCTTCTCTATAATTGTGTATAAATGTGATACTCAATCAATCTACAAAGTTAAGTTTTTCTTCCCACAAATTCTCAAACTCTTTATAGTATCAGAGCATTGCAGACTCAAACGAGTTAGCTAAAATTTTCCAAACCATACTCCTTTTAGCTGCTCATTACCAATGGCTGCCACAATTGTTAACTTCAACAATACCAGTACCAATGCCAATATCGTTGTTCAGTTTAATCCCGCGTCACAACTCTCGATCAAATTAGCTGGTAGCCAAAATTATTCGATCTGGTCGGCTCAAGTATCCATGCTTATGTATGGACCCAATATCTTTGGTCATCTTGATGGCTCTCTCCCTGCGCCGCCGCAAACTATCACAACAAATAATCAATCGACCCCAAACCCGGTTTATCTCAAATGGTTTCAACAAGATAAACTTGTTCAGAACGCCATTCTTGCTTCTGTTAAACCAACGCTTGCCTCCACTGTAGCCAATGCCCCGACTGCCCACAAGGCCTGGACTGCTCTCCAAACGGCCTTTGTGAACAAGTCACAGACTCGCCTAATCAATCTGCAAGATCAGCTTGCAAGGATCACCAAAGATACTCGCCCTATTGCAGATTATCTTCATGATATTCGGTCTATTGCTGATGAGCTCGCCACTACCGGTGAGCCTCTGTCCGATGTTCAGCTCATGGTGTGGATTTTCCAAGGCCTCGGACCAGAATACACAGCCATCTCTGCTGCAACTCGCTCTCGATCAATCCCGATTAGCTATGAAGAATTGTATGAGCAGCTGCTTGACCATGAGCTCTTCATTCAGAACGAAGAGCGAAAGAAACAACCAGCTATTGTTGTTGCCGTAGCCCAAAATCAATCTAACTCCAGGCCCTCTCAGTCGAGAAATCAACACTGGCGTCAATCGTCCAGAAACAATTATAACAATCAGCTTTGGCGGCAACAGCGGTACTCGAACAACACCAACTATGACAAACCAAAATGCCAATTATGTGAAAGGCATGGGCACACGGCAAAGGTTTGCCGCTCACAGTCTCATAGTCATCATCAAGCTCGAGCCAATTATGCCGGCTACACTAATCCATCTCAACAAAACTGGGTTGTTGATTCTGGGGCAAGTCACCATATGAATTCTGATGTGGGAAGCTTGGACCATGCACATGACTATCACGGACCGACAGAGATCACAATGGGCAATGGTAATACCATTCCAATCTCCCATACTGGTAAAACTTGTCTTACTGCTTCAAATAAAAAGTTCCAACTCACAAATACCTTATGCTCACCAAATGTTGCTTATAATCTTGTCTCTGTTTCCAAATTCTGTTTTGACAATAACACATCTATTGAATTCTTTCCATTTTCTTTTGTGGTCAAGGATCTGAGTTCGGGAGTGCCTCTACTGCAAGGACCGAATAGAGATGGACTTTATGAGTGGCCGCAACATAATCTGCGTGTGTGCAATCCTCAATGCAATGTGGCGGTGCCATCTCTTGACCTGTGGCATCGTCGATTGGGTCATCCCAATCGTCGTACTTTATTTCAGATTTTAAAGCAATTTTCCATTCCGTTTTCAAATTCCAAAGTTAATTCTGCTTGCAATTCTTGTCTTTCAAATAAAATGCACCGGTTACCTTTTTCTGAAAATACATTGCAAAGTGATAAACCGCTTCAAACTCTTTTTAGTGATTTATGGGGTCCTTCTCCCGTAATATCAATTGATCAAAAACGATATTATGTTCTTTTTGTTGATCAACACTCAAGGTATATGTGGCTGTTCACTTTAAAAACAAAGGATGAAGTTCAAAATATTTTCAAAACATTACATCCGCTCTTGGAGCGTCAATTTGATGCCAAAATTTATTCTCTATACACGGATGGTGGTACTGAATATATTGGCTTAACACCATACATACATACACACGGCATTCAACATCTTGTTTCCCCACCTTATACACCACAAAGAGTAGCTCTTGTTGAACGCCGACATCGGCATGTTATTGAAACCGCAAAAACACTAATGCACCAAGCATCCCTACCAAGTCAATTTTGGAGCTTTGCCTGTCAACATGCTGTTACACTCATTAACAAAATGCCATCTCCAACCTTAGATGATCGAACTCCACATGAAGCCTTGTTTAAAACCAAACCGACTTTCGACAATCTTAAAACCTTTGGTTCATTGTGCTATCCGTGGATCCGACCCTATGCAAAGAATAAACTTGAAACCAAATCCACACCGTGTGTATATGTTGGTTTTTCATCTCAACATTATTGCTACCAATGTTTTGATCCAAAGTCTTCGAAAATTTATCTCTCCCGAGATGTTGTGTTTTTTGAAAATGATTTTCCATTTCAAACCATGTTTGCAAATCTGAAACAAAATTTTGAAATTGAATCTTGGGATTTGGTTGATCAACAAACTGATGTAATGCTTTTGGATTCAAACTCAAATGATCCCTCTCCGGATAACTTGCGGCTTCCCTCTCCTATCTCTATTGAGGCATCTCCGAACTCAGGTACAATTCCTACTCCTCCTTCTCTCGATCTCAATTCTGACCCTGCACCGCCTTCATTCTCTGTCAGTTCCACGCCTCTACCTCCCAGCTCTGCTATGAACCAGCCTTCTCCACCTATTCCTAATCATGCCACCATAACTGAACCCCCTCCACCAGAACCAACCGTGAGTTTCGATCCATCCAACGACCCACCCTCCAAACAAAACACAAACACTCATCATATGATTACTCGCTCCAAGAATAACATCACAAAACCAAAGTCCTTTGCCGCCTGCGCCACCACCACTGCCACATTACAAACCTTACCAACTACTTACAAACAGGCCCTCAAACAACCCCACTGGAACGAAGCCATGTTAGCTGAAAAGAAGCATTAGTTAAGAACCAGACATGGGAATTGGTACCATTTGATCCCTCTCGGAACGTGGTTGACTGTAAGTGGTTGTTTCGGATTAAATATAAACCTGATGGTACAATTGACAGGTACAAAGCCAGATTAGTTGCCAAGGGATATACGCAACGTGAAGGACTCGACTACAAGGCTACTTTCAGTCCGGTTGTCAAGCCGGCAACTGTTCGACTAGTCCTTGCCATTGCTACTCAGAATTCGTGGTCCATTCGGCAGCTTGATGTTAACAATGCATTTTTACAAGGAACCCTTGATGAAGAAGTCTATATGAGGCAGCCTCCTGGTTTTGAGCACTCCACCAATCCTACGTATGTTTGCAAACTAAATAAAGCTATATATGGGTTGAAACAGGCACCGAGGGCGTGGTACACGGAACTCACTAGGTATTTGGTCAGTGTTGGTTTTCAATGCTCACGGTCAGACACATCACTCTTTATTCTTCAGAATTCTGGTTGTATCGTTTACTTATTAATTTATGTGGACGATATCATCGTAACGAGTAGTGTCTCTAGTGTTGTCTCCCAAATAATTTCAGGCTTGGCGCAACGATTCTCGATCAAGGATCTTGGGTCTTTACATTATTTTTTGGGTGTTGAAGTCGCACCATATGAGAATGGGTTGTTTTTATCCTAGCAAAAATATGTATCCGATTTGTTACTTGAAACTAATATGCAGGATTCCAAGGGTGTTTCGACACCTATGTGCTCTGAGTTCGTTTTAACAGCTTCTTCGCCTGAGTTGGTTGTTGATGGTTCTACTTATCGGAAGATTGTGGGTAAATTGCAATATCTATCTTTCACGCGCCCAGACATAGTGTTTGCTATGAACAAATTGGCTCAATTTATACATTGCCCCAGCACCTCTCACTGGCAAGCTCTCAAACGCTTGCTTCATTACTTGAATCACACCTCCGGTTATGGTATTCGAATTGTGAAGGAAAAGAATTCTCGTCTCTTTGTCTACTTGGATGCTGATTGGGCTGGAGATCCTATTGATCGCACCTCCACCACCAGCTATATTACCTATCTACGCAGCTCCCCCATCTCTTGGTCTTCCGAGAAACAACGCGCTGTCTCTCGCTCGTCAACGGAGGCTGAATACCGTGCGGTGGCCGAGATCAATTGGCTTACTAATCTTCTGCGTGAACTTCGGTATCCACTCACTGATCCACCACTCATCCATACTGATAATGTCGAGGTCACCTATCTATGTAAAAATCCAGTGTTTCATAGTCGGATGAAGCATATTGCTATTGACTTCCACTTTATTCGTGATCAAGTTCAGAACACTCAGATTGAAGTCTGCCATCTGCATACAGCTGATCAAGTGGCTGATTTGCTAACCAAGCCATTGCCCCGAGCCTCCTTTGATCGACTCTTCTCCAAGTTGTCGCTTATTCGGCAAACCTACAACTTGCGGGGGCGTAACAAAGTAACTGTTGCACCATCATAGACGTGGACTGATTCTTCCTATTTCAATTCAAATTGTATATATCTTGAGTGTATCTAAATTAGGTAGTTAGAATATATCCATTAAGATAGAATCTTCTCTGTAATTGTGTATAAATGTGGTACTCAATCAATCTACAAATGAAGAGTCTCTTCTCACAAATTCTCAAACTCTTTATGGTATCAGAGCCTTGCACACTCAAACGAGTTAGCTAAAAAAAAATTTTCCCAACTAATACTCCTTTTAGCTGCTCATTATCAATGGCCGCCACAATTGTTAACTCCGACAATACCAGTACCAATGCCAATATCGTTGTTCAGTTTAATCCCGCGTCGCAACTCCCAATCAAATTAGCTGGTAGCCACAATTACTCGATCTGGTCGGCTCAAGTCTCCATGCTTATGTATGGACACAATATCTTTGGTCATCTTGATGGCTCTCTCCCTGCGCCACCGCCCACTATCACAACAAATAATCAATCGACCCCAAACCCGGCTTTTCTCAAATGGTTTCAACAAGATAAACTCATTCAGAACGCCATTCTTGCTTCTGTTAAACCGACGCTTGCCTCCACTGTCGCCAATGCCCCGACAGCCCACAAGGCCTGGACTGCTCTCCAAATGGCCTTTGCGAACAAGTCCCAGACTCGCCTAATCAATCTGCAAGATCAGCTTGCAAGGATCACCAAAGATTCTCGCTCTATTGCCGATTATCTTCATGATATTCGGTCTATTGCTGATGAGCTCGCCACTGCTGGTGAGCCTCTGTCCGATGTTCAGCTTACGGTGCGGATCCTCCAAGGCCTTGGACCAGAATACACAGCCATCTCTGCTGCGATTCGCTCTCGATCACTCCCGATCAGCTATGAAGAATTGTATGAGCAGCTGCTTGACCATGAGCTCTTCATTCAGAATGAAGAGCGAAAGAAACACCCAAATATTGTTGCTGCCGTAGCCCAAAATCCATCCAACTCCAGGCCCTCTCAGTCGAGAAATCAACACTGGCGTCAATCCACCAGAAACAATTATAACAATCAGCCTTGGCGGCAACAGCGGTACTCGAACAACACCAACTCTGACAAACCAAAATGCCAATTATGTGAAAGGTATGGGCACACGGCCAAGGTTTGCCGCTCACAGTCTCACAGTCATCATCAAGCTAGAGCCAATTATGCTGGCTACACTAATCAATCTCCACAAACCTGGGTTGTTGATTCTGGGGCGAGTCACCATATGACTTCTGATGTGGGAAGCTTGGACCATGCGCATGACTATCACGGACCAACAGAGATCACAATGGGCAATGGTAATACCATTCCAATCTCCCATACTGGTAAAACTTATCTTACTGCTTCAAATAAAAAGTTCCAACTCACAAATACCTTATGCTCACCAAATGTTGCTTATAATCTTGTCTCTGTTTCCAAATTCTGTTTTGACAATAACACATCTATTGAATTCTTTCCATTTTCTTTTGTGGTCAAGGATCTGAGTTCGGGAGTGCCTCTACTGCAAGGACCGAATAGAGATGGACTTTATGAGTGGCCGCAACATAATCTGCGTGTGTGCAATCCTCAATGCAATGTGGCGGTGCCATCTCTTGACCTGTGGCATCGTCGATTGGGTCATCCCAATCGTCGTACTTTATTTCAGATTTTAAAGCAATTTTCCATTCCGTTTTCAAATTCCAAAGTTAATTCTGCTTGCAATTCTTGTCTTTCAAATAAAATGCACCGGTTACCTTTTTCTGAAAATACATTGCAAAGTGATAAACCGCTTCAAACTCTTTTTAGTGATTTATGGGGTCCTTCTCCCGTAATATCAATTGATCAAAAACGATATTATGTTCTTTTTGTTGATCAACACTCAAGGTATATGTGGCTGTTCACTTTAAAAACAAAGGATGAAGTTCAAAATATTTTCAAAACATTACATCCGCTCTTGGAGCGTCAATTTGATGCCAAAATTTATTCTCTATACACGGATGGTGGTACTGAATATATTGGCTTAACACCATACATACATACACACGGCATTCAACATCTTGTTTCCCCACCTTATACACCACAAAGAGTAGCTCTTGTTGAACGCCGACATCGGCATGTTATTGAAACCGCAAAAACACTAATGCACCAAGCATCCCTACCAAGTCAATTTTGGAGCTTTGCCTGTCAACATGCTGTTACACTCATTAACAAAATGCCATCTCCAACCTTAGATGATCGAACTCCACATGAAGCCTTGTTTAAAACCAAACCGACTTTCGACAATCTTAAAACCTTTGGTTCATTGTGCTATCCGTGGATCCGACCCTATGCAAAGAATAAACTTGAAACCAAATCCACACCGTGTGTATATGTTGGTTTTTCATCTCAACATTATTGCTACCAATGTTTTGATCCAAAGTCTTCGAAAATTTATCTCTCCCGAGATGTTGTGTTTTTTGAAAATGATTTTCCATTTCAAACCATGTTTGCAAATCTGAAACAAAATTTTGAAATTGAATCTTGGGATTTGGTTGATCAACAAACTGATGTAATGCTTTTGGATTCAAACTCAAATGATCCCTCTCCGGATAACTTGCGGCTTCCCTCTCCTATCTCTATTGAGGCATCTCCGAACTCAGGTACAATTCCTACTCCTCCTTCTCTCGATCTCAATTCTGACCCTGCACCGCCTTCATTCTCTGTCAGTTCCACGCCTCTACCTCCCAGCTCTGCTATGAACCAGCCTTCTCCACCTATTCCTAATCATGCCACCATAACTGAACCCCCTCCACCAGAACCAACCGTGAGTTTCGATCCATCCAACGACCCACCCTCCAAACAAAACACAAACACTCATCATATGATTACTCGCTCCAAGAATAACATCACAAAACCAAAGTCCTTTGCCGCCTGCGCCACCACCACTGCCACATTACAAACCTTACCAACTACTTACAAACAGGCCCTCAAACAACCCCACTGGAACGAAGCCATGTTAGCTGAAAAGAAGCATTAGTTAAGAACCAGACATGGGAATTGGTACCATTTGATCCCTCTCGGAACGTGGTTGACTGTAAGTGGTTGTTTCGGATTAAATATAAACCTGATGGTACAATTGACAGGTACAAAGCCAGATTAGTTGCCAAGGGATATACGCAACGTGAAGGACTCGACTACAAGGCTACTTTCAGTCCGGTTGTCAAGCCGGCAACTGTTCGACTAGTCCTTGCCATTGCTACTCAGAATTCGTGGTCCATTCGGCAGCTTGATGTTAACAATGCATTTTTACAAGGAACCCTTGATGAAGAAGTCTATATGAGGCAGCCTCCTGGTTTTGAGCACTCCACCAATCCTACGTATGTTTGCAAACTAAATAAAGCTATATATGGGTTGAAACAGGCACCGAGGGCGTGGTACACGGAACTCACTAGGTATTTGGTCAGTGTTGGTTTTCAATGCTCACGGTCAGACACATCACTCTTTATTCTTCAGCATTCTGGTTGTATCGTTTACTTATTAATTTATGTGGACGATATCATCGTAACGGGCAGTGTCTCTAGTGCTGTCTCCAAAATAATTTCAGGCTTGGCGCAACGATTCTCGATCAAGGATCTTGGGGCTTTACACTATTTTTTGGGTGTTGAAGTCGCACCATGTGAGAATGGGCTGTTTTTATCCCAACAAAAATATGTCTCCGATTTGTTACTTGAAGCTAATATGCAGGATTCCAAGGGTGTTTCGACACCGATGTGCTCTGAGTTAGTTTTAACAGCTTCTTCACCTGAGTTCGTTGTTGATGGTTCTACTTATCGGAAGATTGTGGGTAAATTGCAGTATCTATCTTTTATGCGCCCAGACATAGCGTTTGCTGTGAACAAATTGGCTCAATTTATGCATTGCCCCGGCACCTCTCACTGGCAAGCTCTCAAACGCTTGCTTCGTTACTTGAATCACACCTCTGGTTATGGTATTCGAATTGTGAAGGAAAAGACTTCTCGTCTCTTCGTCTACTCAGATGCTGATTGGGCTGGAGATCCTGTTGATCGCACCTCCACCACCGGCTATATTACCTATCTAGGCAGCTCCCCCATCTCTTGGTCTTCCAAGAAACAACGCGCTGTCTCTCGCTCATCAACGGAGGCTGAATACCGTGCGGTGGCAGCTGCAGTGGCCGAGACCAATTGGCTCACTAATCTTCTGCGTGAACTTCGGTATCCACTCACTGCTCCACCACTCATCCATACTGATAATGTCGGGGTCACCTATCTATGTAAAAATCCAGTGTTTCATAGTCGAATGAAGCATATTGCTATTGACTTCCACTTTGTTCGTGATCAAGTTCAGAAAACTCAGATTGAAGTCTGCCATTTGCATACAGCTGATCAAGTGGCTGATTTGCTAACCAAGCCGTTGCCCCGAGCCTCCTTCGATCGACTCTTCTCCAAGTTGTCGCTTGTTCGGCCAACCTACAACTTGCGGGGGCGTAACAAAGTAACTGTTGCACCATCATAGGCGTGTAGACTGATTCTTCCTATTTCAATTCAAATTGTATATATCTTTAGTGTATCTAAATTAGGTAGTTAGAATATATCCATTAAGATAGAATCTTCTCTATAATTGTGTATAAATTTGGTACTCAATCAATCTACAATGCAAGACTTTCTTCTCACAAATTCTCAAACTCTTTACTAACAAACACATTGTTTAGGAAATTTGAGCAAAGTCGTACCTTTTTTCCATTGTATCTAAAATCGGGAAAATGTCAAAAACATTAATTGTATAGATAATGGGTTGTATATTAAGAATCTAATGAAAAAGATGTGAATGGAAAATTTGATTTAAGTTATAATTGTTCAAATTTATTCTTTAGTAATAACATTAGTTAAGCTTTATTTGTCTATCTCACTTATGTGAAAATTTTAATTTTGGCGTAAGTCTGAAGCTTATGACCTAAGCTCGGTTTTGAGCTCGATAAACCCTAATTAAGCCTAAAAATTTTAAAAAAATTTAAAATTTTAAATGTTTTTACTTTCATATACAATAATGAAGTTTTGCCTATGTCAAAACGTCACGCATAAGTAAGGAAAAACCCACTATATTGGTTGAAGATAATTTCTTAATAAAGGTTGACAATATGAATGCAAAAGCAATCTAACATCCCAAAGAAGAAACTTGATAAAGTGAAAATTATCAATACAACCACCTATAATCTGCATTATTTCCTCATAAAAATACAATAGTAAGTCTCACCATATCGAATTAGAAAATAAGAAAATAAGAAAAATGAATAGTTATTCTTCTTGAAAAAAAATAAAATTGAAATATCATTCCAAAAAGAACTAGAAGAAGTGATGAAATAAGCATAAGAATCCCCTCGTATATGATTTAGGAAAGCCAATATGCAGGTTTGTAAAGACCCATAATACTTATTGCCTACGTAAGAAAACGTGTAATATAGAACAAAATAATGAGTATAAAGAACTCAATAATAGAAGTAAATCAAAGTCCAATAAAAATCCATAAAATAAAAAAGTAAAAATCTAATAGAATTTTGAGCTCTTAAGAATCAAGGAACCTATTTGTAATATAATTACAAAAATGGTAAAGGCAAGAAAAAAGATGGTGCTATTGATGCCTAGACAGAAAGAGTTTCTTATGTAGGATAAGCGAATTCTTTAAATTTAAAATTTCAGCCAAAGTTTCGATCTAAATATTACCATACCAATAAATAAAGAAAAAGAATTGGTCAAACTAAATAGAAAGTAAGTAACTTTTCCATCAAAATGTTGAAAAATCCAAAGTTAGATCAAGGATATGAGAAGGAAACAAGTTCTCAATTGTCAATACTCTATAATGCATTTATAAGGTAGTTCATAATAGTAGTTGAACATCCACTAACATACGGCAGAAGAAGGCAAAGGTATTAAACCTTGTTCATAAATTTTGTTGAAAAATTAAATAAAAGTAAAGTTTTATAAATATAAGCATAAAAGATAGGGAAAAATATTTTAAAAAAAACTAGCAATTTCATCAATAAGAAAACAATAGCATAATGCAGACAACCTAGCATCCCACTTCTCATTTTATACCATGTTACAGATCAAATAAATACTGAACTTCGAGAAACTATAGTAGAACTTGAGTTTATTTAAATGCATCATGTTAGAGGGTAGAGGTAATGGCATGTTGTTTTCATTGTTGATCTAAAACAACTACACAAATATATAACAGTTTAACTATGTACATCACCATTTGCAAAAAACCAAATCAATTGCATATAAAATAGTAAATTGAAAAATAAAGATTAAAGAAAACACAACAATAGTAGAAAAAATGAGCTAAGTAATGGTTATTATTGGAATCATCAATAGTTTGTATCACTTCACCTTTATCTATATATAAAAAATTATTATATAAATCATATGTAAATTATGCAACAATTTTATTAATGAATGCACGATAATTAATAAATAGATATACCTTCATCTTCAAATACTTCTTTAAAGAAACTTTCAGTTGAATGAATGGTCTTTATTGTATTCACAATTTTTTATACCTATTACAATATAAAAAAGAAGTTATAACATAATATGATAAATGATTGTTAAAACTATAAGAAAAAAAACTAACATATCATAAAAGTATAGAGTTACCTTGAATATTTTAATAACTAACCAACTTCGAGCACACAATATGACTTTTGTAGCTTTATGATGAAGTTGACTATGATGAGGACTCACCATCTAACCACCAGTATTAAAATAGACTTAGAAACAACTATATACTTTGACTTGGGTTGGCAATCTGAGATGGACTAGTAGAGACGATCAAAGGTTATTCAAAACTAGGTTTGCTATGTTGGTATAATACATCTAGAAGATGAAAAATACCAAAATTTTTGGTAAGGTTAAGGAGTTCAAAGAATATGGATGGAATCATTTACTGCTCAAACTAAGGATGATCGTTTTAATCAATGCTAATCATCTACTCTTATGCAATGCTATTAGATTTCAATTGAATGTTTAGAATACTATGTTGTTGGATATATCCAATGTGCAATTTCTTTATTAGTTTGAGCTCCATTTTCAAAGATGTAACCTCATATTTTCTTTAGTTTCCATCTCTTGAATGAATTTTTACTTACATTAAAAAAAAACTACATACAATGGAATTACTAATAAGTTTCATCCAATTACTTTCATAATCAAATATTGAGCTTTATTTGAGTTCTACCACAATAACATGTCAAAATATTCATCAAAAGTAATCATAATATCTATTACCATATATTTATCTAACTTCATCTTATTATAAGAATTCTCATTCAAAATTTAAACTTTTATTTATGTTTGATAATGATATATCAATAAAAGATGAAACTGATATTACACTAATATGACCCATCTCTTTATCAATTCTTAATTGATAATTGTTAAATAAAACATACCATAAGTGTTTATCATTATATACTTCATCCCTAGCCTAATATAAGTGTTAATAATCATACTAGACGTGTTTAACGATATTAATATATCCTTTAGATGGATCCTCATACAACTATAAGTAAAAATTTAAAGTCGCTCCATATTGTACCTTAGTTCCAACACATAAATCACTAAGACAATATTACTAGTTATAAACTAATAAGTATCAAATTTCCCTATCATCTACTCTGCCATTGTATGAATCACCTCATTATAATCAAAGATCCATTTAGATAATGCTAGATTGATCTCACACATGTTAGCAAAACAAAAGTGTGAAGTCGAATACTTCGATTTAGAAAACAACTTAGTAATAGTATGAAACAAAATCAACTTGGCATAAGTTGCTTTTGCTAACTCCCACTATTCTTCTACGACCAATAAGTATGTTGAAAATCTCATTATCCCAACCTTGAGACACCTTGACATACTTACTTGTCGACTTTAGCGTCTTAAAAGTGGAATTCTATCTTGTTAGACAATCCATAATCAACTTCTTTGTGCATGAATACATAGTTATCATGAAATTTCTTTAAAATTTTCAACCATTTTAGATGTTCCACTCTAATATACTATGCTATTTCATATTGCCTTTACCTCTTCTTTTATTATATCTAAGTCATCCTTTATCATCAAATTCATAATATGGGTAGAATAATGGATATGAAAAGATCTCTCATTCATTAGCAGGCTCCCAACCTGCAACTGGGTCTTCACTTTTTTGATCATAACATCGTTTGTGATATAATTATCTAAAGTTATGGCTGAGAGCTTTATGTCAATGTTCTAATCTTTAAAGCAATCAATCAATAAAATATCAACCTTCTACTTGTATAAGATACCATAACCTAAATAAACCTACCATTTAAAAAGATGAATAAATATCAATTATAACATAATCAATGAAAAATTAGAAAAAATTTAAAAATATTATTTACCTTAGGATTCGACTATGTAAAGTCTAATTATTGTCAATATAATCCATCTTCAGTACTAAATAACCCTTCTTTTAGTTATTGATCGTCCACATATTTGATGTCATGACAACTTATATGTGATTACTTGATAAGGTCTTTAATGTCAAATGCTTTTATTCTTTGTAAATCTTGAGGATGTCTTTCTTCATAATACTACAAGTTGACATCTTGAAAGTCGATTGAAATAAGGTGACAAACATCTTGAAGTTTTGAACATCAACAATGTAGAGTGTGTATTCATTCTCTATGATCATCTTAATAAGCAAATGCTTGGATTACTCAACAATGTCTTTAATGTCAAATGTTTTTGTTCTTTGTAAATCTTGAAGATGTCTTTCTTCATAGTACTACAAGTTGGCATTTTGAAAGTCACTTGAAGTGAGGTGATGAACATCTTAAAGTTTTGATCGTCAACAATGGAGCGTGGATATTCATTCTTTATGATCATTTTCATAAGAAAATGCTTAGATCTCTCAAAATTAGAAATTGTCAAAGTTATTTCACTATTTATTTTCATTAGGTTAAGGGGAAAAAATGTTTAACCTCTTAATAGTATATTTTTTTAATTGTAGGAGTTTATGTGCCTCTTCAAATAAGATGTTTCACATTTAGAATCCCTGACCAAAATCTTATGATAATACTTTAAATTTACCTTATCAGTTCCATAACTTAATTTAGTCTTGATGAAGTGATTCTAAACATAACTGCAAATCTTCAACGGAATGGCTCCTTCAGTCTAAATTGTTTCTTGAATTAATCTATTGTTAGGTACTGGATTCAAACTTTCTATTTTATTTCCTTATGTTGTTAAATTATCATTATTATGATAGTCTAATTACATTGATTAAGACTATTAAATGGATGTCGTTCGACATGTTATAAATATACTCATCCAATCCAATCTATATAGGGATAATCATCTCTTTATTATCTAATTAAATCTTCATATTTTATTCTTTAAATGTCTTTTTTGTATTTGTAATAAGCTCTCTAATTTTAAAATTTTCCAACTCATTCTCATTAATATCTTTTTAAAATAAATAATATGACAATTTGAATTGAAATTTATACATGTAATTTATCTCTCTTTTATTTCGCATATATGATTGTAAATTGCTTTGTTTTTTCATTTTTTATATAGGATATTAAATTTTGCTCTTTGTTTTTTTTTTCTTTGTCACAGATATATAATACTATTAATATATCTTTGTGATATATGGTCGAGCCATTGTTGTTATATTATGCACGCCTCCTTCTTCCAATCCCATAGAGGTGTTTTTGTTCTTTTTCTAGTCTAATTATGTTATAATTGTTTTATATGAAAAGCATGTGTCTGCAAGTGAGAAAAAGATAAAAGAAAAAAGAGAAAAAGAAAAATAGTTAATTCAAACAATTGACAAAGATTTGCAGCAAGAAATTGCAAAGGAGAAAGAACGCTCAAGACAAGTTTTGATAGTAGCAATTTATGTCGTGAAATGTCTTGCTAAATATAATTTAGTATTTTAAGGGTCCAATGAGAAACTTTACTAAGATACCAATGGTAATTTTTTGGAATTGATTAAGATGATTGCCAAATTTGATGTAATAATGCAAGTTAATATTAGATGCATTCAAAATCATAAAATTCATTATCATTATCTTGGTCACAAAATTCAAAATGAGTTTATTTCTCTTTTAAACCGTAGTGTTAGAAGTTTTATCTTAAGAATCATTAAAGAGGGAAAATATTTTTCTATAATTCTTGATTGTAAACTAGATTTGAGTCAACAAATGAGTATATTAGTAGGATTTGTGAATATGTCATGCAACAAAAAAAAGAGAGAAGTATTTTTAGAGTTCTTGAAGGACACCCCACTACCATAGAGTATATACCAGAATATCTTGAGGATATTCAAGTACATAACCTATAATAATGGCATGTTGGAGCAATCGCGACACTAATTTTATCATGGCATCATCATTTAATGCATAAATATCAAAATATTTAAAAACCCAAATTCCTCATTTCATTTTATAAAAACCGAATATGTACATTGTAGCTTTACAAAACATCCATATGTGTACATTATCAAAACTAATCATAGTTTTCATCTCTGTATACCTAACACACTACATACATGATGAATTATACAAAACTTTTATCTAGATCCTTCAGTCTCAGCTGACCAACCTTTGAGCCATGTCTTCAATCTAAAAATTAGTGTTAGCTCTTCTAAATTGACTTAGAAGCTATATCGTCTCTCTCAGACTTGAAATGTCAATGTTGCAATTTTGATGAGTTTTGCAAACTCAATGAGTTAACCATCTCGATGGTTCACTCATATCACATAACACAAATAGTTTATGTAATCACGTAATTCACATCATTTCACTAATAATCATATAGCATCACATATCACTTTGATCACATATTTCACATTTCACATTCAACACAATTCAACAATATATTTCAATCATTCAAACATACATATTAAATGTATACGAAATGCTCATGTGACTCACTTTCGTTTATTACTTTGTTGTGATCGAGTACCTTTTTATTAGCCCATATCTCTTGTGGATACCGGGCTTGTTCAGGTATTGTACCATATCCCTTAGTGGATACTTGGTATAATTACAACTGAGCCAGAGGCTCTTATCACATTATGAGTTTTAAGTTCTTTTTCGGTGATTACTCCGATCATAATAACCTTTATGTTGTCATGCATTCATGTAATGAAATGCATCACATTCACATATTTACAATTAGTCACTTGATTTCATTTTCACATTCACGTACACATTTCACAATGGACCAATGTCCAAAATTCAACAATAATGTTGAGAATCACTTATTTCATCAAATTCACATATAAGGAGTACTTCCAATGTCTTATTCATGCATCAAATGCCGCAAATATTCAATGTCCGGAATCACCACAATTACATTCATAACTTAATTCAATACAAAATTTAAAACAACTAAATAATCAAGTGAGACTATCTAGGTTACTCACAGTTTGCTCCAAAGAGCTATTGCCTCGAAGTCCCAGCAACTTTTGGATATTGTCGCTCTATTTGCCTTTCAATATCATGTAACACATACATGTTTACACACATCACAACTTTGCACAATTATATAAGTACTCATTTATGCATATACTATTGGACCCCGAATTTTTAGTGGAAATTAGAAATATTAAAATGAAATGAAAAGAGTGTCTTTGTATATGA
The DNA here is from genome assembly GCA_027478365.1 of Erythroxylum rufum. Lineage (NCBI taxonomy): Eukaryota > Viridiplantae > Streptophyta > Magnoliopsida > Malpighiales > Erythroxylaceae > Erythroxylum > Erythroxylum rufum. Next base: position 39,409,641 of record JANIHZ010000208.1, on the reverse strand, counting down.
ACTTTGTTATGGATGTTTTGT
>JANIHZ010000208.1:39388450-39400986 GCA_027478365.1 Erythroxylum rufum | reverse complement strand
TCTTCGTACATTGGTGCTTTCCTTCTCATCCCGAATTCTATTTGCTGCTTCTCATCTATTTTGTTCTTGTAATTTCAGAATCGAGTTTGGTATATCCAGTTTATAATATCAAATCCCTCTGTTTGGCTCTATTTGTTTCTGTTAAACTTGCTTATCACTTCATTGGAAGGGAGTGTCATTGTTGTCTTGAACAAGCATGATTGAGTGTTGTCATGAAATGCTTTGCATGACAGATTCATCTTACACCAGCACAATAATTAAGTTTGTTGCAGTAAGCATTTCACATCTTTCCTTTGATTCCAAAACGACAAAGCTTGATTTAAGGTTTTTCAATTCCAAAATGATGTAGTTTAGTTAAACAACATAATGAAACTTAATTAGTTAGTTTAATTAAGTCTAACGTGTATAAGTGTTAAGGATATTTGTCCTATGCAACAAGCCACGTTAGCAATGTTAACAGAAATACTAACATCTAGCTAGAATTGAAAAAAATTAGAAGTTCGAGTATTTAATTACCATTTTCTTAAGTTCAGGCTATAATTGCAAAATTGAGTAAAATTTGAGATTTTTTTTGTAATTAACCCTTATAATTATTATTTTGCTTTATGATAGACCAACTTTAAATTCATAAAGGATCCAAGTTTGCTTAAAAATGTTAATTGTACTCATATTGTTACTGTGACTTAATGCATCATAATACATGTGGAGTTTCCAACATTTGCTTGAGAGATATCATTAAAATATTAACATTTCTAATGAAGTATATCATATTTGACGTTAGAAATTGAAATTCAGTCATCTGCCCTAGCTCTTTAAAATTTAAATTATTGGAAATTTTGAATTCCTTATAAACCATTATTAATTATGGTTTTGTAAAAATTAAGAATAAGAAAATCGAATTTGATAGGGGTTAACGATAATTTAAAAAAAATCCAATAAAGGATATGATTAAATAGGCTGAAGTCTAATAAGAAAACTGACATGATTAAATAGGCTGAAGTCTAATAAGAAAACTGAGTCCTTATTACTATGAACTTATTATTTATTGAGCATATGTTAAGGAGGCCCAATAAGGTTACTAAAAATAATTACTATCGTCTTTTGTTGCCTACTTAAATAAGTTCATGGATGTACAATTTCTCTAATCTATTAAGGGGTTCATATATAAAGAGAGGCATAGAAAGATGTTAATAGCATAAAGTTATATGACTTTCGTAAAGGTTATTTGAACATTTCATCAAATTGGTCATCCAATAAGGAGCTTGTTCAAACCATCTAGTAGCTTGCTCAAGTTGATCGAAAACTTATTCATGAAGAAATGGATAGTAGAATAAGTAATTTTTGCATTATCTCTGTATATGCAAGTTCATGGTTGATCATAGGTAGATAACTAAGATTCGTATTGTATATAACACCTGATACTAAAGTGGTTCCATGATTGTATGAATTTGAATGGTGATTATCAAGTTTCTTTATAAGGAAATTGGATAAATTAATACATTTTAGTTGTATAAATTGCATATATATTGCTTAGATTGGTTTTTGTACAAGCATTATAGGGAAAAACAAGTGAAAATGGAGTTAGAAGTGATTTTTTAGCAAAAAGTGAATCAAAATCTGATGAAAATCACAAAAAATAGTGTTAAAAAATCACTTGTTTCAGTGGTTGGGATGAACAAGTAGCTGCCACGAAGGAGTTGCTTCATGATGTGTGCTAGACAATTGGTGCATACAATTGGCTAGTGTTGGACATAAGTCTAGCGCGTAAGAAGGCGGTGGGCGCATTTGCGCGTCTGCAAGTGTGAAAGCCACCTACATGCACCTCATGCATTTGCTAGTTTTCTTATGTTTATTTTTGTTTTACTCTTGTACATAAGAAATGAGCCTCCATTTTTTTTATTGCACATTTAGAAGTTGTTTTCTTTCACTCATATAACCATCTAATTAAATTCATCAACCCAAATGGTGAATAAAAAAATGACGATATCCTAAGATAAAAAAAAAACCTCAATTTTTTTAAAATTCACAATTGGTCCCTCAAGTTATTTTGGGTCAGATTTTAAGTCATGTGAATTAATAAATTGATTTTATTTAATTTTTATAGATTTATTACATTGCTAATAAATAAATTTTAACTTCAGAATAATTTTAAGTTTATTTAACAGAGTTATAATTAATTGAATTTTCATGCAGTTGAGTTGAAATACGGGAGATACATATTGATATGTTATCTCATATGGTTGATTTATTATTATGTATTGCTTGATTATCTCTTTATTAAGATTTTTATATGATGAATTCTCAAATAAGGTTTGTTTATAATATTTTAAACCAATGATATATGGCAATGAGAATATACATGAGGATTTTACATTAATTAGTAGTAAGTTGTCACATGTTTATGCCCAATCACATAAATGTAAGGATAACTTACAGATGCATCCTTAGTGTTTGTGGAACAATTTAGGTATTAATGAGAATATAATCACCACATTAGCCTTTTACATAAATATTTGGATTGTTTTGCTTGCATATTAGGAGATGTCTCTAGTCTTGTATTTGATTATTTTGCCCATCAATGTTCTTATATAAGATTTTGAGTTGCGCATAAAGGCATTTGGTAAGGGATAACTATTGCTTAAGTAATTTATTCAGCCCTAGATGGTAGAATCATGAGAGTTGATGATATATGCTCTGATCGCTTTTATACGGAGGTCTTATCTATATGTATTATGCATATAGCCTACAAGTGTTTCATGATGTATGTGATAAGATGCTCATTATAAATACTATTTTGCGGCCTTGAGTATCATTGTTATTCTACATTTGTGCTAATGATTTACATTATCCATTTTATAGTCCCCTATTCTATAAATAATAATAAAGTTACTATTAAAGCCCTTGCCAGTTTTAACTCAAGAAATGTAAATAAGAAGTGGAGATTATATTAAAGATGACGAATATTACTATGGCCACAATCAAAGATAGACTGCCACTACCTACATCCATTAATATAAAGACATAGGCTTAATCATAATGTGTTAATTGACTATAAAGAGATTAATCTTAGACCATTTGTTAAGTGGACTTCCAAAATCTTGTATAGCCAAAGATTTCCTTAACAATGTGTCTTAAGGGTGCATGGCATCTTCTAATGTTAAGATAGGTAGCTTAATAAAAGAATTACACTCTATAAGATATATAAGAATAGTGGGAGTGATACATCATTAGGACGACCCATGTCTAAAATAAGATAAAGGCATTGAATATTTTTTTCCCCGATGCTTGTATAGTACACCAAGCTTTGAATACTCTTCATTTAGAGTTTGATATTTTGGTTACACTATAGAACTCCCAAGATGAGGCTTGGGATATAAATTCCATGATTATCTATTGTATTATTGAGGAGGAGAAGCTAAAAAATACAAGTCAAATAACTTTGATAGCAGACAAAGGGAAAACAATAGTTAAGCCCATAAAGTTCAAAGGTAAGCATTCTAAATTTCCCCACCTAAAGATATTAGTTAGTTTGATACAGTTAGGGGCCCTATAGAAATTATGAGAAGTATGAGTATAAGATGTTCCTTTTATAAAAAGAAAGGACATAAGAATTTGGAATGCCAAAAATACAAAACGTAAAAGGAAAGATAAGAACTGTTAGGTAACTCCATGGCTTATATGATACATAAATCTAAGATTACCATAACCACATCAAGGTCTTGGTGGTTAGATAATGCTTCTAACCATGTTGCCTCCACAATGTAAGGATTCATACTAAAGAGAAAGCTAAATAGAGAGAAGACAAAACTGATGTTGGGGAATAATGAAGAAGTAGATGTAGTCACAGGGGGGAGATGTTTGTTTGAACTTGGATACTGGTTTCAAACTTGTATTATATGACACTTTCTATATATCAAATTTTAGAAAGAATTTGATTTCAATTTCTATTTTGGATAAAGAGGGCTATAATTTCTAATTGAAAATTATGTTTAACAGTTATCTTTCAATACATATCAGCACAACCTTCTTATCATATAGTCTATATAGAATATGTCTAACTTCTAGTGAGATATATACTTCTTCATATGTTGCTATATAGGTTACCAGTATATGTCCCCTGATAAAGGAAAAATCATATATGATATGGCATAAGAGATTGGGCAATATTGCTAGAGATAGAGATGAGAGACTAATAAAAGACAACATTCTTCTAGCTTTGAAATTTTAATAGCCTAGAAACATGTGTGGGAAAGTTGACAAAATCATAGAAAAATGGGTCAACTCATATTTATATCCTTTTAGAAATCATACATATCGATATATAAGGCCTTAATAGCTACAATATGTATGTCAAAATATTTTTTGACATTTATCAATGACTATTCATATTACAATTATATGTTCTTTCTTAAAGACAAGTTTGAAGTTGATAAATTGAAGATCATTAGGACTAAGTTTAAAAACTAATTGGAAAATTCATTTAAGATTGTTCGTCTAATCGTGGATGAGAGTATTATGGTAGACATAGGATTTTTGGAAAGAAAAGAGTCCATTTTCCAAATACTAGAATTATGTGTAATAATGGCTTAATTGCTAGGCAATCTTAGGTAAAATGATGTAGTCGAAAGGCAAAGTTGCACCTTAAAGTATATGATGAGATCATTATAAAGTAGGATTAACCTATTAGGTTACCTTTGGGGCAAAGCCATAAAGGTTTCTATGTATATACTTAATAGAATCTTGAGCAAGTTAGTATCAAAGACATATTCTGAGCTTTGAAAAGGGTAGAAACCTAGCCTTACTCATCTGTGTGTATCGAGCTGCCTTGTTAAGGTGAAGTTATATAATCCTTGTAAGGATCAACTAAATGCTCATTCCATTTCTTATTATTTTATAGGATATCATAACCACTATAAAGGATTCTTATTTTATTATACAAAAGGAGGATTTTAAATAGGAGAATCACAAGTAGCTAAGTTTCTATAACATAATGTCGATGATGAGAGTGGTCCCTCTCATCTTTCAAAAGATAGAAGGGAGGACATAACTATTATATCATACCCATCACTCACTCAACTAGGACCAATGGATTCAAATCTAAGTATCATAATGATACAGGAAAAAAAAACTCATATAGGTACAAATTGAGGTTCTTAAAGAATATGATTATACTAAACTAATTCAGTTTAGAAGATCCACTTGAGTAAGGAGACCTGTGATATCATTTGACTATGTAGTCCATTTAAGAGAACAAGACGCGATATTGAACATACAGTGGATTTAGTTACTTTTACAAAACTTATTTCTAGACCTTATGCAGACTTGTGGTAGGATGTTATAAGGGAAAAAGTATAGTTTATAAAGCATAATTACGTGTGGGAGCTTGTAGATTTACCTCATAGTTTATAAGCCTATTAGCTAGAAATGAGTTTACAAGACTAAAAAGGACTCTTAGTGTAAAGATGAGCAATGCAAAGCGCAGTTAATTACTAGATGATTCAATCAAAGAGAAGTTATTAACTTTAATTTCACCTTTCTCCTATATCTTCTAAGGACACATTTAGAGTGATCATGACAATAGTAGCTCATTATTATATAGAACTACATCATATGAACATTAAGATCACTTTCTTAAATTGATATCCTTATGAGGAGGTCTTTATGAAGTAACTTGAAGGTTTTAGGATCAAAATAAGACTAATATAGTCTATCTATAAATTAAGAAAATCCATATATTATTTGAAACAAGCTTTCAGATAACGCTACTTGAAGTTTGATGAGGTTATTACCTCATTTGACTTTATAAAAAATAAGGTTGAAAATTTCTTATATTACAAACTAAGGCGAAGCTAAGTTATCTTTCTACTATTATATGTGGATAATATCTTACTTACATCATATAACTTGACTATGTTGCATGAAACTAAGTAGCTTTTGGCTAAGTATTTTGAAATGAAGGACTTTGGTGAGGAATATTTTGTTGTCGATATTTAGATTTACCAGGACAGATCTAAAACTTATTCGATCTCTCACAAAGTGTATACATTGAGCATGTATTAAAAAGATTTACATATGATTGATTATAAACTAATTATAACACCTATCTCGCATAGTGAGAGGTTGTCTTTGACATAATGTCTAAAGAATGATATATAGAGAGAGAGGCCATGAAAGATGTCTCTTATTCTGGTGTGGTAAGTAGCATAATATATGTTTAAAGATGCACTAAACTAGACATTGCATTCGTTGTTAGACTGTTAAGTAGGTATCTAGCTAACCCATATATAGACCACTTGAATGCGGTTAAATGAGTTTTGAGATATCTTAAAGGAATTGAGGATTATATATTGATATTCATAAAAGTCGACAATTTAGACATTGTTGGTTATACAATTTGGATTTTGTTATATATCTAGATAATAGAAAGCCTACATTAGTATATTGATAGATGGATATTTACCTATATTTTACCACCCATATTCGATGTATTTTGCTTGATATTTTATACTTTTGTTGTATATTTGGTGTTTAATATGCTTCAAGTGTTTTTATAGGTAATAATTGCCTTCATAGATTTAAAAGAGAGGAATTCAGATGAAAACATAGCGTAAAATAGAAAATCAGCAATCTGTTATGTACCAGATTGTGTAAGTCCCAGAAACCCTAGTTTTTAATATAAAAAGGCATTTTCGGTGGCTAATAAAAGTAGGACACTTTGGGAGGCGATTTCCAAATGTGGGGTTGTTCTCCAGGTGCAATTTTGGTCAAGAGAAGTGGAAAACACGAAGAAATCATCGTCAAATCCATCAGAATACAAAATCATACTTCTACATTGCAAGAATGCTCAATAGAAGACAATCAGGGAGATTTAGAACTATGAACTCGTTGTTTTCTATTTGTTTTTCTTTTGATTTACGTTTGATATTGTATTCGACCATGTGTAACTAAACATCCAGTTAGTAGTTAGGTTAGATGAACCTTATGTTAATACTTTGATATGATTTGATTCCTTTATTAATGCAATTGGTTTGATTGATTATTGTGATCTGATTATGTGCTTTATTGATAATCTGATTTCATACGTAATGATTGAGAAATCCTAGTGTGAATAGATATACCGTGATTAGAAGGAGTTTATTACAACCCTAGAAATAGGATGATATAAATCTTCTAGATTAGAGTTAAACCTAATAAAGGGATTCATACATTGTAACACAATCCTATAAGTTTTAACCTGAGTAATTCGATTAGATACCTTAGATTAGTTGTTAGTAGACTCAAGGTCAGTTACTAGTATACCATAAGAGTCTTCACGATGAAATACATCAACAAAACAATTGTATGATAAAAGATTAATCTATTAAGGTTTAAGGGGATTCAAATGTAGATACTAATTCTTGATAACGATAGTTTTCTAAGTGAATTCTATTTTCTTTGCATTCATTATCGTTTCTTATTTCTGTAATTGTTTGGTTTTTTTTCTTTTTTAAAATCTAAAATTAATTCGTAAGCTAGATAATAGGGAAAGGGAAATTACTAGTATTTATAGTATTTGTAGGATTGGCCCGTATTTACCGGTACTAGTTATAGCTACACCGTGCACTTGCGATTATTACATAATTGACCAAACTCATGAAATAGGTCAATCAGATACAATGTCATTGCAAAACATGACTTCATTTTGATCCACTCAATTATAAAACAACAATCATTTTGTTATATAAATAAAATAATATATTTTAATTATAAATAATGTCAAATTTTGAATTAAGCTCCGGTAGGTTCAAATCTAAATATGGTTTAAAACTTCAAAATAAAAAAGACAAGTTGGACCTAAAAATTAATTAACTCGAGTTAAACCCTTTTGCTAAGCCTATTCAAGAAAATGTGTACGTGGCCATTACAGGGAATTCGTTAAGGGAATAAACTAGTAGCGTTGTAGAGAGAGCTCCCGAGGCTGTCTAATAGGCTAATAAGCACTATATTGACTAAATACTTTTGCGCAAGAGGGTACCGGGCTCTCAAGTCTCTGCATTGACGTTTTTTATTTTTTGCATGTCAGGGTTCTTAAATTTGATGTTCTCCTCATGTTAATTGTTTTAAGAAAGGGCATACCCTGTTGACGGGTAAAAGCCATGGTTGCATTTGGATATGACAGTTACTTGAGTCTTTGGCATGCAAGTAAAACTGTCCTAAATGTCCATGTGTTTTTCAGTACAAAGAATTACGGATGTTGTTTTGAACATCATGAGCAGCTATGTCAAGTAAACTTATTTCTCTATGCCTTGACATGAATAGTATCAAATCAAGTAAAATAAAAGCCTATAATCCAGTGGGTTCATGCAAAAAATTCATGAGCTGTGAATTACTCAAGGTCTTCAACAAATAATTGAGTCTGCAGAAACATTATTGAAGAGTTTGTAATAGCTCAACGACGATTCTTCGGTACTTCTGGTGGCGTAGGTTGTAGAGACACTATAGCTAGAAAGTCGTAAGGGTTTCAGTTGTGAAAGGAAAGGGATAAGGTAAGCACACTAGTAGTCCTAAGAGCAAAACTATAACGCCAAGGGCAACATATTTATTCTCAGGATCAGTTATTTCCTCAGAGAGCGGAGCAATTGGTCCTCTTTGTAAGAAGAATATCAAAACCACCCAATAAAATGCCACATCATCAATGAGTGAGGATAGACCAAGCAGGACAATTGAGGCACCTGTCAAGCGAGCTGAAGCCTACACAGCAAAACATCATATTTTTCACTTTTCCTGGTGATTAGAAAATTAATCAGCACTATCAAACGTAAAACAGCATGTCAAAAGCATTGGCTTCTTGTTTTCGTGATAGCATACTGAGTTTAGAACAATGAAAATCCAAGTGTCATACCTTTCTCCCCCATATGGCAAAAGAAATCCGTCCTCCGTCAAGCTCCCCAGCAGGAATGCTGTTGATGGCATTGATAAGAAGTCCAGACCACGCCCATAACACCAATGGGTTAACAGATATAGTAGTCCCTTCTTTGAGGGCGTCACCTAACAAAAGTTTAGCTTCAAATAAAAGGAATACTCCAGTCAAAATCATCTCAATCTCTGTAGAGAGTAGTAGGCAGCAATGCCGAAAAAAGCCTCAGACAAAGGAAAGACATGGCCAAAACAGCGAAATGTAAAAGATAAAACTTTAAATACAATTATTTCTGGAGCAAAGAAAAAACACTACACACTTAAAGATTAGGAGCTTACCAACACTTCCAGCAAGGAATGATTCATGAAATACAGAAGCATCAACAAGAAGACCAATACCATCACTGGGAGGTAAGATGAATCCTAAAATTAAAAGAACAAGACCAAGGGAAAATCCAGCTATAGGTCCAGCTGCTGCAATCTTCAGAAGATCCTCTCGCCTTGGCACAATACTAACTAGCCTTGTAATGGCACCAAAAGAGCCTATCTGTCCATCAAGAAAGTTCAAGAGCTTTTTTCACACAACTTCGAATTTCAAAATGAGGACAGGGAAACAACATAAATCACCTGCCAACTAGGAACAAAATATGGAATCCCAAGCTTGACCCCACTGCCTTTAGCTACTATTAAGTGGCTGATTTCATGCACCAAAAGAATGAGTGCAGTCACCAAGGCTCCTGGCAGGCCATTCTTCAGCAACTCGAGGTCATCAAAAGCAGATCTGTAGTTTACAAAACATCAATCTTCAGTCACAGCTACTTTCAGACAAAGAAAGCTCCAGAACCCAAAAACGATTCAAATCAATAAACAATTAGAAACCATAAATCTAACTCAACAAGGTTAATTATAAAAGAGACAGAAATTTCCATTATAGATTAAACGAATAACAAGAACTGCTTAACACAATATAAAGGGATAAAAGTCATACAACAATGATGAAGTATTGAAAGGAAAGGCAAAGCTCTAGTTACTGGCTTTGGTCAACAAGTAAGATGAAATGCTGAGATGAATAAAACAAAAAGAAACGATATCTTAGGAATTGTACACTTGAAAGTGAAAAATAATAAAAGAAATTGAGGTGAGAAAAAAAAATCAAAGGAAACCATAGATAAAGAAATAGATTACATTAGCTTTGACTGCAGTGCGGGAACATTCCGAAGAAGTAATGTGAAAACCGTAACCAATCCAAAGGCCCCAGCTGCAAACCACTCTGGAACAGCTGCAAAAACAATAGAAAACCATAGTTTGAATGTATTAGTTAAAAGAATACCATATTCTTGTCTGACATTCACAAACTTGACTACTTTGATGCAACAGTTAAATAAGTACCTGTTGTCTCTGGTTGCAAGGTTTTTCTCGGAACTACTACTGCCACCGGCATATCATCCTCTGGATTAACTAGAAGAAAAAGTTTATATTGGTCTCCAAATTTACCCTGTGTACACAGAGTGGAGAATTCAGATTGTATGTAGCATCAATCTTGAGACTTTTTTGAAAATTTAGCTACGTATCTGTTTGTGTTACAAGGAAGAAATATATGAAGTATATAAACACCTGCATCCTGTTTGTAATCTTTTCATAGCTTTTAGCAGCTTGCCCTCGCAGATTTCCTTTGAACAACACTCCACCCTATCAAACAGAAATTAAAAATCCAGCAGCCATTGCAATAAGAACATGGATTGGCAAGAAAAAATTGAAATGCAAAGAAGACTATTTGGATCACTTCCATAAACAAGTTTGGAGAAGTCTCTGAAAATTCAAGGAAAGAAAGGTAAAACTTTAACGCCAGTAATCTATACTGGCTAAGGGCATGTCGGGATGCTCAGTGGGTGTTCTAAATCAGTTGCAAGATCATCTGTTTGTCTAGTTTCAAATAAGCTGTTGCACAAAAATTGGAAAGTTAAAATTGCTAATAACTCACCTCATAAGGCTCCTGGCTTGTGACAAAGAATGTGTCAAAACCAAATACTTGGTCCTTAAGGACATCGATTGTTCCTTTTGGAATCCTCACTGATTCATCCAGTTGCTGGGGCTGTTTAGGAAATTCATTAAGTGGATGTAAGAAAGAAGATATTTGGAAGGTGGCCTCTACAGAAAAGATTACAACTTTATCATAATCACCTTCACACCTGGCAATGGTGATCCACTGGCAACTTCTACATCGTCAGTGCCCTGTTTCAAGATACAACCTTGAAACAAATAATTGCATGGATTTGCAATAGTGAATAGTGTCGTATTCTTCATAACAAATACATTTACACAAATCTCTATTAACACAAACGCCATCAGCTCCACAAACTTTCTAAAATTATTTACTCAAAAGTTCGATAACAGATGCTATGACTGTTAAAGTCTTATGTCCTTTGTGTCCTAGTTGCCACTCAATGCAGGGGCATATCCTGTTGGCTGAAAATCCAAACTAACTGCTAACCTGAATACTAATTGAAAGGAAACAATTACATATCCATTTCCTGATTGGTATGAAATAAGTAGATAGCATGATGCTCTAATATAGTTTGTAGAAAGCTACATAGCTGAATCGGTACTATGTATATTAAAAATATGAAAACAGCTACCTGGGTGCTCCCTTCATCTTTAGATTCTCCATCACGATTGTTTATTTGATTTAGAACAGGAGGTTCAGACTCGGGGCCGGAATCAACTCGCCCTAGTGATTCCGTGTTTGGAATCTCTCCTTCTCCCCCATTCACTTCTTGTTCCTGCAGGTTTTCAACGAATCAAATGTTCTAAATAGCCAATGGTAAAGCAATGATAAGAAAGCAGACATTCAAGATATTACAAATGCAAAAAAGGAAAAGCCAAGTTTAAGTCTGAGTACCTTATCACTATTGCTTTCTGGTTCATTCTGCGTCTTCGTAACTCTATAAACGTTTCTCGTTTTCTCGCATAATCTTAAGATTCAACCGCTTACAAGTAAAAAACTCAATTCTCCATATAACACCAAAAAAGGAGAAAAGTGTGATTGATTTACCTCAAAATGTTGAACTGTCTTTGACCACGCCGAGGAGTGAGCGAAGTAACCAAAAATGGCCGCGAACTAATTCCGCAAGAACAAGAAAACCTCAAATGCGGTAATATTGACAGTGGACATGAATTTCCTGCAACACTCATATTTTCAGGTTGAAGAAAGCTAAACAGCAGTTGAACTAAAACCCTATGAATTGAGCTAAGTCCATGAAAGTTGAAGAGAAGTTTCAAAGATTTTGCATTTGCTCTCGTTTACTAACCGACGTAGGAACAAATTATCCGTTCTTCTAATGTTATTTTTGTGGAGCGTTGGATATGTAGAGTCACGAATCACTAGTCGACACGTACAGAAGTTAACAATTAAACTAAGAATAAATAACTAACTACTGTCAGTTAAACACAGATTATTTACCTTTTTCTTCTGCTCGAGATCGTCATTATCACTTCCAGTTTGAATTCTCGCAATGAGGCGGAGTTTGGAGAAATCTAATAGTATGCAACCTTACCCTTACATAATAAAAAAGTTATTTTTCGTAGACCCACATACAAATATAACAAAAAAAATAGTGATGCAGATTAAAAAAGTAAATAAG
>JANIHZ010000208.1:39068888-39079716 GCA_027478365.1 Erythroxylum rufum | reverse complement strand
TAACATTATAAATCATTTACATATACACCCAAATGACTTAAATACATCTTTGAACTCATATACAACCATGTATGTATCATTATACAGTAGTATCTCCAAATACAGTACAACACCAAAAGGCTCAAAAGGTCCAGCGTTACAACATTCCCCACCTCTCAAAAGAATAAATCATTCTCTTCTTACTTTCCTCTCAATATTTCATCTTTCTTCTACTTTTAGTATTAAAACTTAACCCATGTGTGGCTAAGCTCAATTATTCTGATTCAAGGAGATTCGAGACTCTAGTTGTAACCTTGTGACATTTTGTTCTTAACTTTTATTCATGTTTTAATTGAAGTATTTCTTGTGTTGAGTTCTTATATTTCGTGAAAGATAATATTGATTAATGTGACAAATTAATTTAATGTTGATTATTCTATCGCTATCAATGAATTCAATGATCTGTAATTATCATGAAGGATTGATACAAATAGCAAAATAGGTTATATATGAAATTGCATATTTAACATATGATAAACAAGAAAACTAAGTTAAATAGTTGTAGTTATCTCGATTATTTAATTTAAAGATTAGTCTTTTTCACTAAGCTTATTACTATCATTTATTTGATATAGAATGTTATCAAACCCAGTCAATTGATGGTAAGTTTTGGTTTGAATGCTAGGTTTGGACTAATTAATTTAGAAAAGTTTGAGACTTATTATAGCTATCCTAATATGTTTTAGACTAACTACTTGAATTGTAACAAATATTCTTTTTAAACTAATGATTAAAGTTACAATTAAATAAGATCTTTCCCTTGAATAAGAGTTTAGTAATATTGAATTTCTCCCTTTTATATTTATGTGAATTAATTTTATTTCTTATTAATTTTAATTAATTAGTTACTTAATTTAAAACCCCTACTTTATTTTTTTATTTGAAATTAAGAAACTAGTGTTTAGTTCTTTTAGGATTATACCTAGTTCAACAACTACTACAAGAAGTTGGAGAATCAAAATTAATTTTGGGGGCTTTAGTCCATGTATCTCTCAGAACCCTAAAAATTACTATAAGAAGATGTGATCGGAGGAAAAGTAAAAAAAGTAGAATTTTGGAGACGATTCTAGATATGGAGAATGTCTAGAAGGGACGATATTGATTAGAGAAGTGGAAAACACAAAGAAATCATCGAAAGATCCATTAGAATACAAAATCAAACCTCTACCTTGTAAGAACATTCTATATGAGATAAAAGGAAGATTTAAAATTCTGAACTCTTTGTTTTTTATTTGTTTTTCTTTCTGCTTATGTTTGATTTCGTTTTCTATCATGTGTAACTGAACATCTTTAGTGCCTAGATAGGATGAACCTTATTTTGTGCTATAACATGTTTTGATTCTTTTATTTATTGCAATTATTTTTATTGATCTATTATGATTCAATTATATGCTTAATATATGTTCTAACAGATTTGGAATATTAGTATATAATATGATTTCATACTATAAACATTGAGAAATCCTGTGTACGAATGGATTAGGGTCAAACCTAATAACGGAATTCACAAATCAGTAAAGCAATCCTATAAACTTTAACCTGAGTAATTTGGTTGATAAACTTAGAATTAGTTGTTAGTAGACTTAAGAGAGCTATTATCATACGATAGGAATTTCCATGGTTCAATAGTCAATAAATCAATTACATAATAAAAGGTTAATTATTTAATGGTTTTAGGGGGGCTCATTACCTAGACACTAATTCCTGATATTGATTGTTTTCTAAGTGAGTTCTTTTGTTTCTATGTTTAATATTGATGCCTATATTATTTTAAGTGTCAAGTTTTATTTTCTTAATTAAAACGAAAATCTAATTTTTAGGCTAGATAATAGGATAAAAGTAATCACTAGTAATCACTTCCTTTATGGGATCGAGCCATACTAGCTACAGCTTTGTTGTGAACTTGTAGATAATTTATAATTGACAAACTTAAAACAAGTCAATCAAGTTTTTGGAGTTGTTGCCAGCGATAATGATATTAGGAACAATTATATGTTATTACTCTAGCCATTACTTTTTGTATTTATTTTATTTTATTTGCAGCTTATTTATTTAATTATCTTTTGAAATTTGCTACTTTGATGGTGTGTTTGTTGTTTATTTTGAGGATTGAGATTTAACATCATCATCACAATTCACAATGGAATGATGGAGCGATCAGTACTCTTATGGAAGCTATGATACATCTTCGCAATATGTAACATCACCGTATCAGAAAGAGTCATTTCTTCATATGTTTTAGAAGCTCAACAGATGTTGACTCCGTGTTGCAACATTTGTGGGAGTAATTACTATAATCGTGAATGTCAGGCATCAAGGTATATATGGGAACAACAAAACATATACAACCAAGCTCAACACCTATCATATGAGAATACATATAATTCAGAGTGGAGGAAACCTTATTTATACAAATGGGATGACCATGCTCTAACTGAATATGTACAGCAAGAGTAGCGATATGAAAGTATTACAAATAGACTAATGGAATACCTTGTCAAGTAGGTAGCTAGCCAACGTGAAGTCAATGAGAGTTTTTCTTCACTTGTATGTGATGAGCATAATACCTCATAATATTTAAGTTCTCTAATTTCTTAAAGTGAAGAAGAGATGACGATCCATTTTATGGATGAAGATACATTTCAAGAAGGTCAGGACGTAACTGCTGCTTTGAAAGATATGATGGCCAAATTTATTCAAGAATCAAACATAAGGCATTATGAAACAAAGGCTTGTATTCAAAATAGGGTGAATCAGATCGACCAATTCGCAAAAATATTATCTGATGAGCTGTAAGGGAGTTTACATAGTACTATTGAAATAGATCATGAAGAACATGGAATGGAAATCACCTTTAGGAGTGGAAACGAGCTTTTAGAAGAAGTTGAAGAAGAAGAAGAAGAAGAAGAAGAAGAAGAAGAAGAAGAAGCCTCTATTCAAGAAGAGGAAGTAGAGGAGTGGTAAGAGATAATTGAAGAAAATGAGTCCAAAACCTTTATCCAGAAAGAAGAAGAAGAAGAAGAAGACAGCATAAAGGTGGTTGATGAAAAAGCTGGCAGAGGAACTAAACAAGAAAACTACTAATGAGGCATTGGTAGTCTCCTTAAGTATAGAGGGTTCCCACTTCCTTCATGACAAATTGCTTACATCAACAGAAGACTCAGGGAGTTTCATTATCCTTTATCTTATTAATAGTTTTTATTAAAAAGAGCATTAATGCAGTCGTTAGGATTTATTAACTTGATAAATTATGCTCTTATTATTATCTTGCAAAAGGTGGTTTACTTACAAGCTATGAAACTGTCTTATAGAGAAAAGGGTGGAAGCAAGCTATAGACCCAAGATGAGGGTAATGTGCAAGATACGTCGAGCTATCGACGTTAAACAAATGCTCTATGGGAGGCAACTAATAAATTAGGTTAGATTTTATTTTATTTTCATGTTTCTTAGTTATTTTTGTTTTTGTTATTTTTTTCTTTTATTTTATCCCTTTTTCTTTATATTTTTCAAGGATGTAGTCTGCTATTGAATGGACCAGAAATTTAAAAAAATCGTCTTATTCAGGAAAGTACCAACTTAACCCTCTCACTTATTTTAAATGCTTATATTGTGTACATCGAGGACAATGTACAACTGTATGTGTGGGGAAGGGGTTAATGATTTTTAATAATTTCTTTAAGCTTCTTATAATCTTGATTATTAAATTTTATTAACTGATATTCTGAATTGGTTGAAATATTTCCATCAATACTATATTTCATTATGGAATATTAATTTGAATTAGTATGCAAAAGGATGATAGTTAGAATAAAATTACTTTTATAAGTCAAAATTTTTAGTATTCATTGAAATAATCAAATTAAATGATATTGTATACTATTTACACATATGTACCCATTTTTTCGTGAGCCTAAGAGCCAAAATTTCAAAATTTTTAATTTCATTTATTTATTTTATATATGTTATCGTGCATAGTTGAAAATTTCTAGAACTTGCTTTTGTTATACATATTGAGACCATATTTGTTAAATTAGAAGTATTGACATGATGAAGGCACTTATATTCAACAATTTATTTAAACCTATTTCTTTGATAAATACCTTACCCATAAATTATCCCTTAGGAATAACTATGTCGAGCCTTAGCCTTTTTCATTGATTATAACCCAAATTTGATACCTTTATCCTATTTTTCTTTGCAACCTTTCTGTTTTTTAACCTTAAAGGTGATTTATAGTATTTACTTGTTTGAAACTTGAAATTTTTAAATGGTCCATTATTTCTTTAATTATGGTACTGAATGCTCGAAATTGTTTTGATTTAATGGAAAAAAAAAGAGCATAAAAAAGGAGAAGAAAAGTATATGGTATCAATGGAGTTGCAATAAAAAGACCTGTGTACTTCAATTTAACCATTTTTATTATCCCATTCATACCTTACCTAATCCCCATTACAACTTATATAAAGACCTTTTGATTTCTGTTTCTAATTATACATAAGTGGTGGAGATGTGACAATATTGCAAGCATATGGTAAGTGTTCTACTATGTATTGATTGAGAGTGTGATATTTTTCACCTTAAACATTTGAGTGCATTGAGTGAAATCTTGATGAGGCTGTAAAGTTTTATGATTTTGAGTTCAAGGTGATTATTGATGTGACTACTATTAACATTGACTTAGGAAGTTAATTTTAGGATAATTTGATTTTAATTTTATGTAAATTTGATTAATATGATATGATAATTTATAGTATGAATCGACAAATTAAGATTAATGATGGATAGATGTTGTAAGATTTATAATTTTGATTATGGTTTCCTTGAGGACAAGCAAAACCTTAAGTGTTGGGATATTTGATAGATGCATAATTGACCATATTTATACCTTATATTTGATGTATTTTTGCTTAATATTTTATAATTTTATTGTATATTTGGTACTTAATTTACTCCAAGTGCATTTATAGGTTATAATTACCTTCATGGACCAAACGGAGAAGAATTTGAATGAAATTCTGGCATAAAACAAAGATTTGAAGCAAAGAAGGGGTACATGTCGTGTCTTCATTGTGTAAGTCTCTCAGCTCGTGCAGAATCGTGAGTTCTAGTGATTTTGGGTTATACACAATCTACTACATAGCCATGAATCAAAAAACTACTATAAAAAGACATGATCAAATGCAAAATAGAAAAGTAGACTTTTGGGGATGATTTTAGACATAGAGAATGTCCAGAAGGGACAATATTCATCCAAAAAAGTGGAAAACAAGAAGAAATCATCGAAGGATCCATTAGAATAGAACATGAAAACTATACCTTGTAAGAACATTCGATAAGAGGTAAAAGGAAGATTTAGAATTATAAACTCTTTGTTTTCTATTCGTTTTTCTTTCTGTTTATGTTTAATTTCATTTTCTATCATATTTAACTAAACATCTTTAATGTTTAGTAGGATGAACCCTATTTTTTTCTATAACATGTTGTGATTCTTTTATTTAATGCAATTGTTTTAATTGATCTATTGTGATTTAATTATGTGCTTAACATATGTTCTAATAGATCCAGAATATTAGTACATAATATGATTTCTTAACATAGAGATTGAGAAATCATGTGTATGAATAGATCTACTGTAATTGAAAGAGGTTGATTGCAAACCTAAAGATAGGTCAACATAAATCCTTTAGATTAGGGTCAAACTTAATAACGGAATCCACAAATTAGTAAGGCAATCCTATAAACTTTAACCTGAGTCATTCAATTGATAAACTTACGATTAGTTGTTAGTAGACTCGAGATAGCTATTGGCATGCAATAGGAATTTTCATGATTCAATAGTCAATAAAAAATTACATAATAAAAGGTTAATTATTTAATGGTTTTTTAGGGATTAATTACCTAGACACTAATTCGTGATATTGATTGTTTTCTAACTGATTTCTTTTGTTTCTGTGTTCAATATTGCTACCTATTTTATTTTAATTTTTAAGTTTTATTTTCTTAATTAAAAACCAAAATCCAATTCATAGGCTAGATAATATAAGAAAGGTAATTACTAATAATCATTGTCAACCTATATTTGTTGGTCTAGCTACAGTTACTCCGTGCACTTCCGGATAATTCATAATTGACAAACTTAAAACAAGTCAATCAATACCTAAATCAAAATTATTGTTGAAAGCTTTTCAAAACCTCTTCGATGTGTCAACTAGGAGCTGTTCACGAGTCCAACATCTAACAATATCCATAGAGACGTAAAAAGACACTCAACTCTTTGAGTGGAAATTAGTAGGAGTACTAGCTCCCTTATGCTTATTCCTATAAATAAACAAGACATTAGGTTTTAATTTTTATTTTCAATTATAATTAAATTCAAACTATAATTATAAATATAATTTAATAAAATCAAATATCTCATATTTGATCCCTAAAATTTCTCAAACTTTACTATTAAGTCTAACTAAATTGAAATTAAAATTTTCCTTTTAAACTGCTCTTTATATATGATTCATTGAGTTCCTAATATATTGACAATGGATATAAAATATAGTTATAATTCATAATTAGAATTAGATAAATTAGAACTCCTTTTAATTTATCTTTAATTCTTCATATAAACAATTTATAATCATAAATCAAAATTAACATCTAACAATATGTCATAACTACCCAAATATGAGGAATATAAAAGTAGTTTGACTTAATCTATCCATGCATGGTTATGATGTATAATTTAATCTTTTTGTCATCCGATGTTCTAATTTGATAAAGTACAGATATAGTTTCTACTACTTTGAATTCAATCATGTTTGTTCTTGCTAATTAGTAATTAATTTATAATTGATATTTGAAAACACCTTTTCAAATGTCAATTCATCAATTCAATTTGGCTAGAAAATTTCTTAAACTACTAATTAAGAATAATAAAACATTCTCTCTAATTACTTTAGAGTGACAAGTCATTTATTGACTTATTCAACTATCTCTATATGGTTCATATTGCGTCCAAGTACTATCGACTGAGCTACCCTAAATAAGATAGGTCATAAGTAGAATCAAAACATAGTAGTTTCCACATGAGATTCCTTGGTAATCTCAAGTATAAAGATCAATTATACAATAATTGTAATGAAGAAATCCATTGACAAATAAGTAATATTTCATTTAGGGTCCTTATAATCGGGTTAGTTCAATGAGCTTATTCTCTAATAAGCAGCCACACATTTGTTTTAAGTATCTCCATACTTTAATTTATGAAATCAATTACTTTCTTCACAAGAAAGAAACATAATATGTGATAGTTTTAACATTTCATCAATATTCCATCCTGATGAAAATATAATTAGGAACAATTTAAGAATAATATATAAATGCAAATTGAATCTCATAATTATGTTTTCTTATTAATTTTAAATACATAGTAATTATTCCAAGGATTTTACGTTTGGTATTAAAACATCAAATGTAATTAAGGTAATATATAAAGATAAATAATGCCTTAATTCATTAAACTAATTGTCATACATAAAATTACAACCATTCAATTGGCTGCAAAGGCATAAGCTAACAATATCTCACTTGGACTAAAGTCAATCGCCTATGTATCTAATACCATATCCTTCCATATGTTGATCACGTCTTTTCTGAAACAATGGTTTAGTTAGAAGAACTGTAAGATTTGCTTTAGTGGGAAATCGCTTCAATGTTATGTTTTTCTGCTTTAGCACGTTCTCCTTTTCTAGTAAAGGGCAGTTTGGTCATCTTCCCCAACAAACATGATTCATAAGTTTCATATGATTCATAATCAAAAGGATCCAATATCCTTCTTTATGTAACTTTGTGATTCTAGTTTCATTGATATAACCTAACCTACAATGCCATAAATAAATTGGATTTTGTTCACTTAAATTTCTTTTCTTCCTATTTATGTTAAGGATTGACCTTTTAAGATCTAATTTATACAAACCATTTGGAAGTTATCCAGATCTACAATAAACATCATCTTTATAGAAAGAACAACTTTTATTCCTAATAATAAAGACAAATCCTTTCAAATTTGAATAAAAATAGAAATGATGTTTCTAGTAATAATTGGAACATGATAATAATTATTTAGTTCTAGTTCAAGGACAAAAGGCAAATCTATACTATAAGTTTCTATAGTTAATATAGTAACTCTTGCTCCATTACCAACTTCAGGTTAACTTTGCCTCTTCCCAACAATCTATTCCTTGTTAACATCTACATGTTATTACAAATATGAGAGCCACATGCAATATATAATACCCAAGAATATGAAAGAAAAGTGAAAAGATGGATCTCAATCATAAACATACCTAAATAAATAGCTTCCTTAAGCTTCTTATCTTTTAGGGTAGCAAAATAAGCTAGGCAGTTCTTTTTCCAGTGCTCATCAACTTCACAGAAAAATGTGTGCCCTTGTCATTACTCTTCTTCTTAACACCACCTTTTGGCTTTGCTATTATAAGAACAACTATCTATTTCTTATTATTATTCTTCTTAGAGCCCTTTTCCTTGCTATTGGAAGAATCCACAACAAGAACATAATTGTGTTCCTTTTTTAAGTCACCCTTATACAGTCTTAAGCACATTCAACATTTCAGGAAAAGATACGTCCTTTTGATTCGTATAGAAGTTTATAACAAACTATAAAAAGCTCAAATTAAGAGATTGCAGGACCGCGTTAATGCTTAACTTATAGTCTACCTAATTTGCCTAATTTTTTTAATATAGTCAATCATCATTAGCACTTATAGCTTTTCTGAAGATTCTTCTAGTATCTTACATTGAAATAATGCTTAGGAGAACTGATACATCTCCACACGACTTTGTGCACCAAACAACTCCTTAAGATGCAAAATTAGAGTGAAAGCATCCACATTCTCATGTTTCCTCTAAAGCTCTGAAGACATACTAACCAACATCATGGTAGCTTGTTCAATGTCATCAATATAACACTGATATCTCTCCAAACCTCATCAGTCCCATTTGAACTAGGCTATGGTAGAACAACAATTTCAAGAACGTACAACTTGTTTTCTACCTGTGAACAATTCTCAAGTTGTGGAGCCAATCCAAGAAATTAGCTCTGGTTAGCTTGTTAGCATCCATAATGCTCCTCAACATCATATTGGTACTAATCTTCTTTTGACAATTGAAAAATATAAAAGAGCAAGTATTATTTTATCATATAAAATCAAATCAAATAAGGATTTTAATAAATATTTGATCACTCCCACAATTTTATTCAAAATAATAGCCCTCAGTATTAAATTGAGAAATTATAAAATAAGTTTTTAATGGGCTGGGATCCTATTTAAAATAGTTGATCTTGAGTTTGCTCAATAAACTAATTAAATTTAAATTAGGTAGATAACGACTTTATCAATCACATTGATAGATGCATAATTAACCATATTTATAACCCATATTTGATGTATTTTTGCTTGATATTTTATACTTTTATTGTATATTTGGTACTTAATTTACTCTAGTGTGTTTGCCTTCATAGACTAAAAGGAGAAGAATTCGAATGAAAAAGCAGCATAAAACGAATATATGAAGCAAAAAAGGGATACATAGTCGTGCATCAACTCGTGTACTTCTCTCAGGCATTGTAGAATCGCTAATTCTGGGTATTTTGGGTTATAAACGGTCTAGTACATAGTCGTGTGTTAGACCGTGCATTACCCAAAATCTTAAAAAATACTATAAAATGAAGTGTTCAAAGGCAAAAGAGTAGAGCAGGCATTAGGAGGCAATTACAAAGACTAAAATCATTCAAAAGGGCAACTTTGATTTAAAAAAGTGAAAAACATGAAGAAATCATTAAAAGATCCATCATAATATGAGATCAAACCTCTTCCTTGCAAGAATATTCAATAGTAGACGGGCAAGCCACAGGCTGCCCAGTTTATGGGTCGGGCCATTGCCATCCCTATTTGTAATATTAGTGCATAATCTGATTTCATAATATAGATATTGAGAAATTATTTGTGTGAATAGATATACCGTAATTGGGAGGATTTGATTGCAACCCTAGAGATAGGATGACATAAATCCTGTAGATTATGGTCAAACTTAATAACAGGATTCACAAATCGGTAAAACAATTCTATAAACTTTAACCTGAGTAATTCAGTTGATAACTTTAGGATTAGTTGATATTAGACTCAAGAGTGAGCTATTAGCATACCATAGGAATTTTCACGGTCCAATAAATCAACAAAGCAATTGCATAATAAAAGATCAATCAATTAAGGGTATTTAGGGAGATTCGAAACCTAGACGGTAATTTCTTAAGTGATTTCTTAATTCTCTGTTCAATCTTGTTAGCTTTTTTATTTTATTTGCCTAAGTTTTAATTTCTTTAATTAAAAATCGCAATCAAATTTGTAGACAAGATAATAGGATAACAGTAACTACTGATTCATTGTCTTCGTGGAATCGACTCATACTTATCGGTACTAGCTACAACTATGTCGTGCACTTACGCTTAATTCATAATTGACAAATTGAGAAAAAGTTAATCACATATCTTATATGACTCCTAGATTCGTTAGGAGACAACTCCTTGCCAAAATATATCTTAAATATTATTCCAAACAATACCTCTAAATTCATATGATTATGAGTTTACTTATCCAAATCATACAAATTTACTTATCCATTAATTTAAGATAAAATATATTTGGGTTAAACAGGTCTTAAGTTTGCTCAACAAGTCTTGCAATAAACATAAATATAATTTTATTCTTAAATAATAGAA
>JANIHZ010000208.1:38675315-38699076 GCA_027478365.1 Erythroxylum rufum | reverse complement strand
AAATAAAAAAACCTATAGATAAAGGAAATATTTTAAGAAAAGATATTTGAAGAAACGAACAACAAAGTATTATAAAAGAAGAGAAGGATATAAACCTAAAAAACCTGTGTTTAGGAGAAATAAGAGAAAGGATAGAAAGATAACTGAATGTCAATATTACTATTGTAAAGAAAAAGGACATTATACTACTGAATGTCCAAAAAGATTTCATAAAAAGAAAATTGAAATAGATTGTGGCATAAATGAAATGATAGAAAATGAAGAATTTATTATAATTAAATCCTTTGAAGACTACTCTTCTAATGAAAGTATTTTTATAATTACCGATACAGAGTATGAAGAAACTTCAAATTTTGATATAAATAAGTGAAATACGAGAATCTTCAAATTCCCAAAAATGATAATCAAATCATCAATAATACATTTGAAAAATATGGAGAATATAGTTAAGAAGCTCTTATTGATAGAAAAGTGCTTGAAAAGATTAAAAATGTTATGCTTTTTATAAATTCTTGTTGGGGATTTAATATAACTTTTCTAGATTAGATAGAATTAAAACTTAGAAAGCATCATATGTTTTATGAAATTAATCTTAAAGAAAAAGCTTTAGATATTAGCCTAACTTCCATTAAAATAATGATTCCCTTATTATTAAAAAGAGATATCTTGATCACTTACTTAGATAAATTTGAGATAAAATAGGTTGGGTACATATTGGTCAATTCAGATGATAATCATATCTATCTTTAGAGAAGGAATTGATAGCCCCATAAATTTAGCAATTATAGATGACATAATACGTATTCAAAGAGAAGCTTGTATGCGCACTCTTAGAGGTAATCTCTGATATCATAAACTTTTGTTTAACATTTATCCTAAGATATCTTATAATATACAAAATAAAGATTTTGATAGAATTCTTTCTTTAATTCAAGATTTTAAACAAAAATATTTAATTACTAATGGAAATAGACCATAATCTATTACTTACATGATATCTTGTGCCTTGTCTAATACTCATCATATAGAAAGCTTTATAAATAAAGGTATTATTGATTGTCCAAAATTATTTTCTGAAGTTGAAAGAATCTATCCTCCTTGTATAACAAATATGGAGGATCTTGAAAATGATTTTTCAATAGATTTACAACAAAAACAATTGCTAATATCTGAAAATAGATTATTACCTTGATTATCTTATTCTGAAATTGATGTTTCAAATAGTACAAGATAAACTTATAATTTAATAATTTAAGATGCCACTTGTATAAGTTGGACAGATGTCCTTCGTGTGCTGTCTGAGGTGGCAGAATCTTCTTTGTACTTTTAGACTTGATTTCATTTTTCCTCTCTCGTTCAAACCAATTTTCATTTTAACAAAATTCTCTGCAGCCATTGAGGTCTTTTTGGTTAGAGCTGTCATTACGGCGGAAAAATTACTCTTACCAGCATAAGATTCGTTTGGTTATACCAGTTAGTTGTTTAATATCCTAATTTTCTCTTCTAATAATTGTGTTATTTGAAATATTAAAAGAGATTAAATGTGCAAGTATCACCAAAAATATGTTATTTGAAAGATTAAAAGAGATGAAATATGCAAGTATCACCAATAATACATTTTAATATCTTAAACCTTTGATTTTTCTCCATTTTTTATCCGTTAACTAGTAGTTTTAATCTTTTTTAAGTTATCAATAATAAAATATTTATTATTGTTAAAATTAAATTTTTAGACACCTTTGTTAGGTTGTAACCTTTTATTATTGTACTTGATCATTACTACAAAATAAACACTCAGTTGCTGTATATAAATCTATAATTTAAAAAATGCTTTTTAATAAAATAAAGGCTAAAAGCCTAAATTGGGGCTTAACCTTTTTTAGTTTGATCAGTTTGAGACTTAAACTTGTAACTTGCTTATAAAAGGTCTAAAATTTCACGAGTTTGCTCAATTTAAGATTTTTTTAGACAAAAATTAGGGTGTGTTTTAAACGCGCCGTTACATGCAGGTAAGTTGTCTTTAGCCATGGGTCAGTTAGTCTTTAGCCATAGGTTTGTTGTACGTATTATCTTGTTATGGGTTTCCTGCAACTTTATTCGAGTCATAGCGTCAATATTTTATATAGCTGAAATTTGTTTCTTCTTGCATAATTTGACATATATTATTGGAGGGTGAGGGAGGGGTTGTTAACTATAATTGGATGAAACATCTGTATTGGTGTTTTATAATAATTGAGGTTTTAGTGGTTTGAGTCCACGATTGGTTGCCAATTTTTGCATGGCTCTTTGTATACTGCGGACAGTAGTTCATGAATATAGATTTTGGGTTTGAAAGTTTCCCCTTTATAATGATGTCTAAAATTGTCAGAAGAAGTGTTTCTCTACTCAACCAGAAGGAAGAAAATTCTGATACATTACAATACATTACTTAGGTTTCTTAGCCACCTATCACCTAGCACTATTTGATGTTTCTCATTTTTTCTATTTTTCTCTTCGCGATGCAGCATCTAGAGCTTGTTATTAATGGCAGACCTCAAAGAATGTCTACTGCCTCCAAAACCTGCTTCAGCAATGAACCTTATAGAAGCATCTTATCAACCATCTGCCTCTGGATGCCAACCTTTTCAAGGTATGGATGTTTTGGGTCTGAAAAAGGGTCGCCAGGGTCTTCGGTCTTGGATACATATTGATGCATCTGGACACTGCCAAATTATTGAGGTTGACAAGTTCACTATGATGCGTCGTTATGATCCACCTGCTCGTGATCTACGCTTGGTTGATCCTTTGTTTGTTTACCCCTCAACAATTCTTAGTAGAGAGAAGGATATTGTAGTAAACTTAGAGCAAATTTGGTGTATAATAATAGCTGATGAAGTTCTGCTGCTGAATTCCTTTCATAGCAATGTGTTGCAGTATGTTATAGACCTATAAAGAAGACTAACAGGCTTCGAAACAAAATGGTTGATTTAGCATTGAAGAGTATAAATTTAAATGCATTAATTTTTTTCTTAAATTTCACCTGGCTTGGACAATAACTTATGTGTTCTTAACATAGCATCTAAAGACTAACTGACCTGCATGTAACAGCGCATGTAAAACACGCCCTAATTTCTGTCTAAAAAAGTCTTAAATTGAGCAGGCCCATGAAATTTTACATTTTCTATGAGCAAGTTACAAGTTTAAGTCTTAAATTGATCAAACTCAAAAAAGATAAGCTCAATTTGAGCTTTTAGCCTAGAATAAATCAAAACTAAATTTTGTGATAACCATACAATTAAGAGTAATAATATGACCCTTTCTTTATGTAATAATAGTCATTCAAGATTTGATTTTCAATAAACGCTAATTTCTAAATAAAACTTCATACCTTAATATTTTATAGAATGTTTAAATAAATTATCATCATCATCATCATCATCATCATTAGTAGTAGTATCTACCTTTGTATTATTAAAACAAAAAAAGTGATAAAAAAATTATCGGTAAAAAATCACTTCAGCCTTTACTAAAATGAAAATGTTGAGATGCATATTGCTACAATTCCAAAATAAATTATTTTCCAAGCCAAGTTGGCATTTAAAAAATCTAGATTATCCTATCATCATATAAGCCAAATTGATAATTCAATTATTAAAACAAATTCCTAACTTTATCTAATATCCTAATTCTATTAAAATTTTAAAACACTACAGATACCATTTTTAAAAATATTAAAATGCAACAAAGTATCATTAAAAAATTAAGATGCAATTCAAATGTTTTGCCAAATTATCACAATCAAAATGGATCTATCCCTGATAGTATTTAACCAAATTTGGAGCAAGGTTCTACCCCCAAGAGTATCTTTTATTTCATGGTTAGCAGTCTAAAATAGACTAAATACAGCAAATAGAATGTCTTATTTGCACATGGAACATCTCCAATATGCCAGATCCACGTGGAAATAAGAAATCATCTCTTCTTCACATGTCCTTACAACAACAATGTACGAGATTCTATATCTAGAAGATGTATATGGCTAAATCCTGGGAATACAATCACAAAGATTGTATAAAAATTGTCCAATCACTCAAACCCCTGAAACCCAAATAGACAAATCCATGTCCTATCCTTAGGGCTTTGCATATATGGGTTGTGGAAACAAAGGAACCTCAGACGATTTGGTGGAATCAAATGGCCAATAGAAGTTCTTGTATATGAAATACTAAGAGAACTCATAAAGCTTATCCTATTAGCTTAAGGTTTATGATTAACGATTTTGATGATAATTGTATAATATTTTAAATTTCAAATCGGATTTATTTCCTTATATAATTAACGGTCTAATTCTCAAAAGGAAATAAAATCATTAAAAATACGCTCTCTTTCTTGTAAGAACTTTCATTGTGAACTTACCTTATTAGAAATGATTTACCCGAAAAGATCCTACTAATTATGAAGGTCGTATATTAGCCCTGTGATTACTAGAAGATTTTTGACAAAGATAAACATAATTATTTAGATTTAAATCCATCCAGTTAACTAAAGATATAAGTGAAGCAATAGCTAGTTGAAGAAATAGACTATTTAAAGAAGAGCAACAACACTTATGAAAAAGAAGAACATACTAGACTTTCGAAACATTTGAACAACATCTATATTCTTGAGAGTCATATCATTCTTATTATGCTTTAAAAAGTGAAATCACTTTAACAAGTGAAAATTTGTTATTTGAAAACTTACTTTTGATTTAGCATTTTATTTTTCTGTAAGCTTTTAGAAGGTTGTTATACACATTGAGTGTGAAAGGTTGGAGAACCTTGAAAAACATGTTCTTGTGAGCTTGAAAAGGCTTGTCAAATTACTATTTGATTTTTATAGTGAAACACTTAAGTTGGATACTTAGGGACTGGACTGTATGCTTAGTTTGTAAGCTAAACCAATATAAATCGACTGCGCCCTCTTTATTCTCTTAACTTTTAAATTTTTACATTATATTGTGTGTGTGTTTATTTTAGCAAGAGGCTCCTTTATTTTATAATAGGCTCCTTCTATTTTCAACTTGTAAAAGGTTCTTTTTAATTTTAATAGGCGCATTTTGTTTTAAATTGTTTTTAATAGAACTTTTCGTTTTTTACGCTCCTGTCGTTTAATAAGCTTTCTATCACACAATAGGCTCCTAGTGTTTTAATTATAGATAGGCTCCCATCATTTCTTTTTGAACTAAAAGTAACTTACAAATTTTTTTAAGTTACACACAATTCATCCCGCTCTTACGTGTATTTGTTGTATCACATCCTACTGAAAAACCTTAGCCAAACATGTAACAGAAATATCCTAGTCTCTCTGAATGTATAAGAGGCTAACTACTACAACACAAGAGCATGTAAGACAATCAGAGGACGGAAACATAAGGGAAGTAAGAGAAAGTGAAAATTGCTTCGGGGAGAATCTAATGTGCAAGGTTTCTATAGTACCTGATCAGAAATCATTCTCCATTCCCCCAGAGGTAAGCGATATCCAACGTCAGGAGTTTCTACAAGAATCTCAACAGTAAATTTGGCCCGAGGAGATATGAAATAGATTAGAGAAAGAAGCAAGGAAAGAAGCACTAGACAGAACCTTCTCACCTATGAGTATCTATTAAGAAAGGAGGCTTCTATTGGCACTAAACATTACAACCCTAATTGGAGAAGATTACGGGCATCTAGCTGCAGAGGAGGAAGTTTTACTCTTTTACCCAAAACCTTCTTCGATCTTAGAACGTTGTCATCCTATGTAATGTAATGGCATAGATACGCATTCGTTTGATAATTTATCTATTAAGTCTGTGACAAACAAAAGTATGATGTTACGATGTCATTTTTTTAAAGGGTGACTTTAAACCTCAAGTTGAATTGTTGACTTTCTTAAATATTTTCAATATATACTCAGTTAATTTTACATTTTCTTAAATTGAGCAGGCCCATGAAATTTTACATTTTCTATGAGCAAGTTACAAGTTTAAGTCCTAAATTGATCAAACTAAAAAAAGATAAGCTCAATTTGAGCTTTTAGCCTAGAATAAATCAAAACTAAATTTTGTGATAACCATACAATTAAGAGTAATAATATGACCCTTTCTTTATGTAATAATAGTCATTCAAGATTTGATTTTCAATAAACGCTAATTTCTAAATAAAACTTCATACCTTAATATTTTATAGAATGTTTAAATAAATTATCATCATCATCATCATCATCATCATTAGTAGTAGTATCTACCTTTGTATTATTAAAACAAAAAAAGTGATAAAAAAATTATCGGTAAAAAATCACTTCAGCCTTTACTAAAATGAAAATGTTGAGATGCATATTGCTACAATTCCAAAATAAATTATTTTCCAAGCCAAGTTGGCATTTAAAAAATCTAGATTATCCTATCATCATATAAGCCAAATTGATAATTCAATTATTAAAACAAATTCCTAACTTTATCTAATATCCTAATTCTATTAAAATTTTAAAACACTACAGATACCATTTTTAAAAATATTAAAATGCAACAAAGTATCATTAAAAAATTAAGATGCAATTCAAATGTTTTGCCAAATTATCACAATCAAAATGGATCTATCCCTGATAGTATTTAACCAAATTTGGAGCAAGGTTCTACCCCCAAGAGTATCTTTTATTTCATGGTTAGCAGTCTAAAATAGACTAAATACAGCAAATAGAATGTCTTATTTGCACATGGAACATCTCCAATATGCCAGATCCACGTGGAAATAAGAAATCATCTCTTCTTCACATGTCCTTACAACAACAATGTACGAGATTCTATATCTAGAAGATGTATATGGCTAAATCCTGGGAATACAATCACAAAGATTGTATAAAAATTGTCCAATCACTCAAACCCCTGAAACCCAAATAGACAAATCCATGTCCTATCCTTAGGGCTTTGCATATATGGGTTGTGGAAACAAAGGAACCTCAGACGATTCGGTGGAATCAAATCGCCAATAGAAGTTCTTACATATGAAATACTAAGAGAACTCATAAAGCTTATCCTGTTAGCTCAAAGTTTATGATTAACGATTTTGATGATAATTGTATAATATTTTAAATTTCAAATCGAATTTATTTCCTTATATAATTAAGGGTCTAATTCTCACAAAGAAATAATTCTCATACAAACAAGTTAAAAGGACTGCAGAAATTTACGTGGCAATATGATATGAGCAACGCAAGTGCAAGGAATGAAACGTCGAGCAGCTAAATCCTGAACTATTCCATCCATACCCCGCATTTTTCTCTCCAAAGTGCAACCCCGAAATATCTGTTGTTAAACCTTATGATTCTCACCTGCAACTATATTGTATCAGCTGTTGCAGGGAAACAATTCAATTCATGCTGCCTTCCAATACAATCAATCCATACTAACATCGAAAGCACTCAAACTAGCCACGTGAACGGCATAAATAACTCGAGATTAAGCCATGAATGCCGTAAGTAATTTACAAAACAAGCCACATGAGCATGTTCAAGATGATTTCCATATAGATATTGCACATACCAAATGCCATATGAAACAGGATGACACATCACAAACCTAACCATGACAGCCCCACCAAACCAGCACAGAGTAAGGCTTAAAACACTGGAGTCAACATAGAAAGTCTAGCCAATCGCAAGATACAGCCCTCCATATTGCAGAGATGTCCAACACCGTCGTTCTCCCCTCTCCCTCCCCAAATACACAACAATAAAAAAGGACATCTGATACGATACTTGTGGCCAACTCAGAAGTCCAAAGATGAAAATGGACATCACATTTCCTGATTTGAAGCTTCACCCCCCATTAGACCTAGATTTTTTCAAGCTTATCAGCTTTGACAACGGGGTTTGCTTTTGCAATTGATTCACGTGCAGCAGTACGATAATCAAACGGGCAGGCATGTTTGTCAGAGTAGCGATGAGATGCACAGAAAAGGTTGCCACATCGACACTTAAATCCTGTTAAACCAACCCGTTTCTTGCAAGTACTGCAACGACTTGGACCCTCCTTTGGCTTTGCCTCATCACTCTCTCCTGAGCCTAAAGCACAGGATGGCTGTACAGACATGATCTTTGGCTCCACTGCATTAATCTCCATGCTGACAGTTTCGTTGACAACAGTTCCAGTTCCATCGGTGCTTGATGATCCATCCACAATATTGCCTATGGATGAAGCAGCAAGCTTTGCTTGCTCCTGTTTCGTCAGCATATCCTTGTGGCACTTGGAACACATGTTCATAGTAGCCGCACTTCCAAAGAAGCCACAGTTGTTAACGCAGAAAATGGGACGATCAGGAGGAGCTTGGCATCCTGTCTCGTCATGGTCCATCTTTAACTCTGCCACACCATATAATGAAAAATATGTTATAGACGCAAAGTAACAGAATAACACGCAGAAGAATAATTATTCATTTCACTATCCATGTAACTATCAAGCAATTGATTTCTACAATAAGAATACAGCAAGAATGTGCAAGATCAAAATGAATTATAAAAATTTCTGATAACACCATTGTTCAACTGATTTAACAGGAACATAAAACATATGGGTGCATAAGCAAGCACATCATAAAGCCGACAGAAGAAATCCTAGCGACCCAGGCAAATCCCTAACTAAAGAAGTCATTGCTCATTTCTTTCCAACAGTTCGGACCATGTCAGAATTTTCTTTTCTTCTTCTGAGACACATAGATAGTTTTTAAGTACATGTTTGTGCGTGCAAACTGCACATGCATATGTGAGGAAGAGAGGAATGAAGGAATAAGGATCTTGGAATCAATTACAGTTTAACAGGCAAAATTGAGAGGTGAGTTTAGTTAGGAAAGCCATTGAAGAAGCTTGAAAGATCCCCATCCTTCAATATATCGAGGGGTCAGTTAACATAAAATACTATCACAGTTTGTAGGCACAGATGAGTGCGGGATAATTGGAAGGGAAATTTGACCAGAGGACCAACATCAGCTAAAATCATATCTTTTGGAGCTATAATGGAACTGTTTGAGATAACAACTGTGGACAAAGAGAGTATAAATGGTACAGATACATTTGAAAACACAGAAAGCACAAGTGCCTCAAATAACAGAGTTTAGTAAGCTTCTGACATTAAAAAAAACAAAAGTTACATCAGAAAACATGTACTTAGGAACTTATTTGAAATAGTACAAACAACTTCCAAACCATTCCCACACCTTTTGGTGCATAGCAATAGAAACGTTAATCTACTAATCACTATGTCTAGATCACGCTGTATTCGCGCCCCAGCTTTTCACCAACTACATAACGCAAAAGCAACTAAATTCTTACCGACCCAGCCAAAGTCTCCAACTATCAAAATAACCACACACATGTGTTAAATCAACAAAATCAATTCAAGAAATTCTTGATTCAATCTTGTCTCTTAACCTCAGAAACCCAAACTCAAAAATCAGACAGGGAAAAACATAAATAACTAACCATGCTGTTAATCACGACATCAATTAACGTCGTCGAACCGTAACCAAAATCCTCCAAGTTACAGACAACCCGAAATCAAGAAGTTGAAGAACAAAAGAACAGTTAGGAAAAAAAAAACGTGAATAAAGTCGAACCTATATGTTAAGATAATCGATTTCTCAAACGACCAATGTTGAAGCTGAAATCGCAACAGCTCCTGGGTTAAAAAAAAAAAGAACAATAAATAACCGCACATAGAATATAACAAAGAAATAAACAAATCGGTAAACAAAAACAGAACTTAAAAATTAAGGAGAAAATCGAGAAAAACGGGAACCCTAACCTAGAAGGAATGGACCAGATCGCAGAGGCAAACAAGGGAGCGAGAGAGAGAACGATTGTGTTTTCTTTTTCCTTTGCAGGAGAGGTTTTAAAATCCTAATTTCTCCTGCTTTTCAATTTTGTAATAATAATAGTTTTTATTTTTATTAATAAGGGCGGTGTTTGTGTTTCTCTGCCAACAAACCATCTTTACTGATTGCGATGACGTGTCAGTTCACTAATGGATCGTGTGTATAAGGCCCTTTTTCTTTTTTATCCTTTCAGTCGAAACTAATTAACGGTTTTGCCATAAGATCTCGGCTAGAATAGAATAGTTTCCGGCGAAGATACGTATCTGTCTAGGCCAGCGGTAACCGGTCCATGTTTTGGTGCGGAGGGATTAGGTTCATAATAATTAAAATAAGGCTTTTGGAGTGTGGTTATATGTTTAATAATTTATAAATTTGCAAAAATATAATTTATTATTAAAAAATAAAAATATATAACAATCATAAGAAAATAACAAACTAATATGTAGTAAATATTAAATTCTTAGCTGGACTTGGGGATTTTTGATTTCTGGATATCTAATGTTAAATACTAATAATCTCCTGAATTTATTTGTTAAATAAGTTTGTTTATGGCCGAAGCTTTGCTTATCAATTATTACAGGGGTTTGGTGTTATACCCAACAACCCCACCAGACCAGAAAATGTGGCCTCATCTGGAAGACTTAAAACCCGCAAACAAAGAGTGGACAGAACCACCGATGGATGAGAACGAAGGGACATTCAGGCTCATTGTAGGTTTTAGTCTTGGACAGGGATGAAAAATGATTACGGTAGATCTCCCTAATTTTTTAAAAATTAATGGTATAAAATAACATATTTTTTTAATTAAATTTGTTCAGACTCAAGCTTACTTAAAACTTAACTTTTTTAAATAAAATGATGTCGTTTTATTTTTAAAAAATTATACTTTAAATGATCTGAGCCTAATTTAACTCATAGGTCAATTTTTTAAAAATATCAAAATTTAAATTCATGGAACAACCCATTGTTAGACCTAATTATGGATAGTACTTACAGAATGATAATCCGATTGTTTCTCTCTTTTGTTTATAATTTTTGTCTTACTTTATTTTATTTTTAAAATAGGAAAGTGAATAAGGAGATTGGTATAAAAAAATTGAGATTTGTCTTTTGGCATACTTTTAAAGATTACTATATAATACAATGATCAAATTTGATGGAAGCTGTCTTAATAATATCGTGTTTAAGAATAGAAATGATGATTTTGCTTCATTGCGAAATCAACATAATTAATTAGATTTCAAATTGAGTTTAAGTTTGAGATTATTTCAAATAAATTAGGTTGTTTTATTTGATGATTGAAAAATTAGTTATTCAAAATAATATTATTTTATTAAATATAATTAAAATAATATCATTTTAGTTCAATCCAAGCTCAACTAGGCTTTAGATTGAAAAAATTGGTTGATAGATGTACATTAGAGTAATTTAATTTGAAACATAATGGATGAATGATTACGTTTGAAATAAACAACAATTGGTCATCTTCTAACTAGAGTAATTATTTTATTCTAGATATAGTGTACAGGTTTGTCTTTAACGTTTGTACTAGAATGCAAATAAATTTTTATGATTATTTTTTGTAAATAAATAAGCCTCTAACATTAAAAGTTGTTAATAAATTCATTCTTAAACTAACATAATGAATTGCCGCCATATGTCAAGTATGTTTCTTCGTTATTAGTTGTCCACGTGGACTTTATTAGAATTGATGTGGAGCCATAATATATGGGTGTCCAATGTATAAAAGGTGGTCGTTATTGTAATTAAAATTTCGAAGATTATTTTATGAAAAATTGTCCTAACTCATCTTTTCCAAATTTCTCTCAAAGTCATCCAAATCCCTAAACCTAAACACCTTATTTCTTCACAAATTTTATCCAATTGATGTTTCAATCTTATATTCTGCTGCAATTTATTTTTATACATGTTATTTGAGCAAGTTTCTAGTATCTTAATTTTGAGTCTATCAATTACATAATCTAAAAATGTTAAATTCGAGTGTGGGGCAATGATAAGGACAAGGACAACTTCCTAGTTATATTTTGCCTTGAGACTAAATTTACATTTAATCTACATTCTGAATGTTGTAATTGGCAATTATTTATAGGTTATTATTGTGGTCCCTTATCTCCCTTTGTTAAGTCAATTTGAAATCATAATTATTATAATTAGGGATGTGAAGGAAAAATGAACATATTTTCTTAAGTATTTTGTTTGAGTTTGATGTTAAATTACCTTGTTTTATTCAATTTTTTATTTCTTTAAGTAATTGCGAAAATTTCACCTTAAAATGATATCATTCAAGAACTTGAGACTAGTTTCCAACAAAATCATGAAGACAACTATAATTCTTGGCTAAACATGGTTTAGCCCATGTTTGTATGCCATCCAATGCCTTAGATGGGTCAACTATAGCAAGTGATATGACCTGACCCATGGTCGTACCAAAGACCATTTTTAAAGAAGATAATAAATCTATAATTTATTGCAATACCCTTACCAAGGGTTGTATCCATCACCCAGAGAAACAGTGAGATCTATGACTTGAGTCGTGATTGTATCCTAGACTATGTCTTAGGTAGAACAAAATATATTTAACTGCAAAAACCCTAATTTTAAGCGGATTTAGCCCAATTTTGTAGAAAACTTACACTTGAGACATCCTTTTCTATTAGTACCAATAAGGTTATATTTTTAGCATGATTTGAGGGCAGCTTGCTTGTGTTTAGATGATTTTTACATAATGTAGTACTCATTGTGGCTTATATTTTATTTGTAGACCTTCTTTTAGCTCCTCAATAAAAACGAAGCAAATTTAAACAAATTAGAGCCAAGTTAGAGAAATTTTGGCATGACTTTTGGAGTAAGAATTCACAACATGGGTCACCTACGTAGCACCCTGTTGAAGCCGTATTGGATGTAAAATAATAGGAGTCCATACAAATTAGAGTATCTAGAGACAAGAATAAAGCAACATTATACTTATTTGATGCATAACTCAACATTATGATGCATGCTCTTAGCTTATTTGCTCAATGGTCTGGCCTCAAACATAACTCAAGTAAGAGCAACCTCTTTCTCTCTGCAGATGTAAGGGATTCAGATGATATAAAGAGACTCACTAGTTTTGATACAACCTTGCATGCCTTCTGCTATTTGGGAGTTCCTATCACAACTTCCAGACTCAAATACCTTGACTATATACCTATAATTGAAAGAATGAAATCTAAAGTCCTGATATGGCAAAATATGATCCTATCTTATGCAGCCAAATTAACTCTCATTATTTCGATTCTTGGCAGTTTACATATTCATTGGATTGCACACATTGCTTTACCTAAGAAAGCAAACAAGGAGATGGAAAGAATTATGAAGCCCTTTATATGGTTAGGTACAACTAATAACTCAAAGAAAGCTAAAATTAAATGGAGCGATTTAATTGTCTCTGAAGAGAAAGGAGAGCTTGGGATCATCTCAATATTTACAATGTAGAAAGTTTTGATGTGTAAGAGGCTGTGGAGATTATACATCGATCATAAAGCATTATGGATTAAATGTGTAACATCTCGTTTCCATACTAAGGGTTAGAACCCTATATTTCTGTAAATGAGAAATAGCAATGAGATATTAGAAAAATGCATTTCATATTCATGCATAATATGGCATTCATACATGTGAATTTGATTGTTTTGCACACATTTCAATGATTGTACATGCATTCATTTGACATTCTCCGGGTATAATTGATTTATAAATGAGATTACATTGAGAATTATGGATAATATCTGATTTGGTGATAATAATTATTGATCTAAAATTTTTTAGTGAAATTTGGGAAATTTCTAAAATTTTGGGTATTTTTAGACTAGAAAAAATGCCAAGTGGTAGGACAATTAATAAATTGTAGTAGAAATAAGAGTCAAATGGTAGTGAAAATTTTTATAAATAACATTGGGATTTAATGACATATGTCATTGAAAATTGGGAGTCAATTGGATTAAAGGTTGCAGACAAATGGACTAGTTATTAATGAGGACCTATTAAAAACCACAAGTTGGTGACATGTGGCAAGTGATAAGTGTCACTTGCCATGCCACACACCTCACTCTTGTAACTTACCCTTGACAAGTGTCACTCACCATGCCACACACCTTACTCTCGTAACTTACCCTTGCAAGACTAATATTCATTTTTTTCTCACCTTTGGCTAAATGTTCTCTTTTCTTCTCTTCTTCATTTCATTATTCATTCGTCTTCTCCATCTCACGACATTTTCTCACCCACCTCATCATGTTCATTTCGTTCAATTCATTCACCTTGTTTCTTCAAGAATATGTTTCTTCTTCATCATGTCACAAGAAAAAACCTAATATCTCCATGTGGTGTTGAGAAGCTAGGGTTAAGAGTGATTTGAAGATCTTGAAGCTTAAACAAGTAAGTAACATGTTATTCTTCTTTATATTTTAAGTGAAACATGCATGATCATAGTTAGATGTTGAAAGATCATGAAATGGTGATGAAAACATGTTGAAGCATGGATGAGAAAATTGAGCTTATAGATGTCTTGTTTTTTTGTATATTGTGAGTGATAATTTATAAATTGCTTGAGAGATGATTTTTAGCTAAAATGATCATTTTAAATGTTGTAGAATGAATATGCAAAAATTTATAAAAGGATGATATATGTTCATGTTCTGTTTTGAGGTGTGATCACGTGGATTATTGGTAGCTGTTATAAAGATGAACTAGAATGAGTTTAAAGTCAAGGAAAAAGCTAGTGTATTGTCTTAAAATGAGAAGAAGTAGGATATAGTTTTGAGACAAAGAAAAGTTGAAAATGAAGTTAGATGGAGTATTTTCACTGAATATGCGTCTGTATTTTAGCTATATCTTGATCTGTAGATATCCAAATGGGGATGGTTTTTAATTTAGATAAAACTAGAGACATATGGATACAGTTTTCATGAAGGAATCGACTTTGAATTCTGTCTCTAATGGTTTCGAAACTTGGCTTGAAGTTGAGTACTGTGTGCTGTTGCGGTGTGAGTACAATCTAAAGTATTTTATGTATAAATTGCAGAATACTCAACCAAATTGTGTGAACTTGGTGTCGTTAGAAACTTAAGACATATGGGAACATTTGTTTAGAAGAAAGTATTGCCTAAACACTTCATTTTCCTTGTCAAAATGGCCATACAAAATTGACCCAAAAATCTGTTTTGAGAAAAACTAAAATGATGCTTGGATTAGGTGACTAAATGTGTGATATGTATGAGGTGATAATTGAGGTTGTAACTTAGTGAATGAATTGTTGATATCAAGGTACCAAAGGCATGAGTATAATGGGAATGAAGATGTTCATATGATTGTAGTTGTGATTCAATGGAGTTGAGTAATATGTGTTCAGTAAAGGTGAATGAGAATTGGATATTATGAGAGCATATAATGCTAGAAAAGAAATGAAGAGTAATTGATTATGATATTAGAATAACCAAGTGTTCTTGAAGTGTAAACCTAAGAATAACCTAGACATATACAAATGATAAGGTTTGAATGATCAAGAGATGTGATTAAGGAAACATATGCATTATACATTACATCTATACATGTGTACAATTGAATGTTTATGTGATTATGCAATTAATAATGTGTGTGCAATATGTGTATTGCATAATGTTGATACACATGATAGAACGTCCACATCCAGATATTTCCAGATCAAGGAAGCAAATGCTAATATGGAGCGAACTATGAGTCGACCAAGATGGTCTCACTTTCATTGTTTGTTCTGTTTTAAATTTCTATATTGAATTACTACCGAATGTGAATGTGATTGAGACAATTTTGGACAGTCCGAGGAGTTTGATAAATGTGAGAACATAGGAAGTGCTTCATTGAATGTGAATGTGAATGAAATAAGTGATACTCAATATTATTGTTGAATGCCGAATCAAAGTCCGATGATAAATGTGAATGTGAATGTGAAACTGAAATCAAGTGACTGATTGAATATATGTGAATGTGATGCATTTCATTACATGAAAGCATAAACATAAAAAGGTTGTTGTAACCGGAGTAGCCACAAAAAAAGAGCTTAAAGCTTAGAAAGTGAAAAAAAGGAAAGCTTAAAGCTGAGAACGTGATTAAGAGCCAAAGGCTCACTATGTACAATAAGTCTTGTATTCCCAACAGATAAGAGACAATTATTAATGAGCTCGGTATCCACAATGGATATGAGACAGTTACAGACACTCGATCATAACAATAACAACTAGAAGTGAGTCTCATGAGCATTGCATATACATTTAATATGTATGTTTTGAATGATTGAAATGTACTGTTGAATTGTGTTGAATGAGAATTGTGAAAATTGTGAACAAAAGAGTTTTGTGATGCGACATGATGATAAATGAAATTATGTGAATTATATGATTGTATGAGTTAATGTGTTATATGATATGAGTGAACCATCGAGGATGGTTAACTCAATAAGTTCCTAAAACTCACCAAAATTGCAATGTTGACCTTTCAGGCTCAAAGGAGATATTCAGCTATACAAATTGGAGTCTAACTACTGCATTCAGATAAAAGATAGAGGTCGGGATCATTTCGCGTCTGCATAGATTTTTCTATTTTTTTGTATTAAAGAATGTATTCCGCTATTATTGTACCACATGTCTCTGAATAATTCTTTTTTGTAATGGCTTTCCAAATTGGAAATGTTCGTAAATGAGATTGATCAATGAGTGTAATAACAATTGTAATTTTGATGTTAAAAAAAGGGCCCAATTTGATTAGTGGTTTTCTATAAATGGGCCTAATTTAATCTTCAGAAAACGGCCCAAATGTAGTGGTTTCGACTCACTTTAATTTCTTTGCTTCCAAATTGTACCTAAAATATATATGAATTAAAGTGAGTATCTTAAGCATTTTCGTATTATTAATCGTTAAGTGTAAATGGTTAAATGTATCAACAATTAAATACATATCATTCATATTACCAAAAAATTTTATTTTCTATATATTTAAGAGGATTCAAACAAAGTCAATAATCTTAAGTGGACCATTCCTATCTATAATAGTAATGATCAATATTAAGGCGAAAACTTGTTTTTTGAATTAAAGATTAAGAAATTTTATTTTTAAACAAGAAAAATGTCATTTATGCTTATTAAATATTTGGGACAAACAAAGTATTCTAATTTTTTATAAGAAGTCACAAAAAATGAAATTAAAGAGCCAAGCAAAATAAGAACAAAGACAAGAGTAAGTAAGAAGGCTAAGATGAGAGATGAGGACCTTATAGAATACATTTTTCACGATCACTGAAAAAAAGAAGTAATCATATTGCTATGACAATTAATTAAGTGTAAGAGAACAATCTAGCTAAAACAACCATAAAAAAACACTTATTAGGAGGTAATCCAACCAAAAGTTTTCAAAATTTTCAATTTTATTTGAATTTATTTTTGTCATTATGGACCTATAATTTGGATATTTTTTTATTTGGTGATAATTTAGTTTTATTAGATTATTTGATATCTTTATGTCTTCCTATAGTTGTTTGTGTTTTTTTTTAATTTTTATAGTTAGGGATGCAAAGAAAGCATTTATGAGCAAACGAACCGATGGATAGGTTAAAAATTAGGTATACATTGAATTATAATATTGAACTTGTCCTGGGACACACTTGTACTAAAAATTGTGTTGAAATGTGAGTTTTTACAAAAGGATCCATAATATAGGACAATTAGCATACACAGTCAGCCACATACCCTTGTAGCTGATTATGTATCATCATAACCCTAATTTTTCAATATAAAAGGGAAATTAAGAGGCCAAATAGGATATGTATAGATTAGAGACAATAAAGGAGGCAAATTCCTTTCCCTTTTGAGAGCTATAAGTAACTAGTCTTCTTCTTTCGAATCCAAAGGGGATATTGAGGCTAATGAACATGTTTAGACATTGAACAATCTTAGTTATATTATTCTTAACTCTCTTTTGGAATTGGCTATGTTATTCTGTGTTTAAAGTTTGGGATGTATGTATAAAATGATTTAGATAGGCTTACTAGATTATTCATGTATAGATTCATTGCCATAATCAAGATTGTAATTTGTAATAATTATGAATTTAATTCATCTGTGGTAAATTAATGGTCATACATCATTACTATAAGTTAAATTATCAAAGCTTTTGTGGTTTTTGCTTAAATTAACTTATTATCCTAACTTGTAATATGACTGTCACACTAAATCTAGAGTGCTTATTATGGTCTGACAACTAGACATAATTAAATAGCTTATTTTACTTAGTTACAACATAAGGGAAAACTCATATTGATATGTCTTGATGTTAATATGTGGTTAATAGTTTCAAAGAGAGGTATGAGAATAACATTATGCTTGATTATGCATATTCATGTGAAGGTTAATATTGATTAATTCTTGCAATTTTATATTGTTTGATTTCATTTGTCTTCCATTGTTTAATTTTCTTTCACTACATCAATTGAATTTAACCAAACCCCCCTACATCTTGTACATTATGGATATAATCCTTTCTCAGTATTACTAAATGTTTAGTTTTGCAGAGTTAGGTTTTATTTTTAGGTGTGTTTGAAATGTATCTAGAAATTTTTGGCACAACCTTTGGGGACTGAAGTTGATTTAGTTTTCGTGTTTGATATTAACTAGTGTTTTATATATTTATATTTTTTATAATTGATTATATATATATATTTTCTTGATCTTTTCATGTTTGTTAGTGTTTATGCACGACAATGACTAGGTCTTCTCAACAAGATTTTATACAATTTGATCCAGAGATCTAAAAAACATTAAAACGATTGCGTAGGGATTGTATAACAAGTCCAGAAATATAATAAGGAATTGATTTGGAAGAAGCTATGTTCAATCCCAGAACTCTAAGGGAGTTGGTTGAGCATATTACTTTTGAGCTTAAGTCTAGTTTAATACATCTTTTGCCTAACTTTGATGGTCTTGCAGGTGAGGATGCTCGTAAGCATCTTAAGGAGGTTAATATGGTTTGTCTTAGTTTGAGACCTCTAGGGGCGATGGAAGAGGTAATCATGTTGAGAGATTTTCCATTTTCACTAAAAGATGTAATAAAAGACTAGCCTTTTGATATGCCTGCAGGAAGTTATTATAAAATAATAACATGTCAAAATAATATCTAATGAAATTATTTTTCAATACTCATGATTTTATTATAAAATAATAACATGTCAAAATAAAAATAGACATGCTTAAAGGTATATTTACTTTTATCTTTCTAAAAGTCTCCAATAATTCCTTATCCTTTTCCTCCTTGTTCGATTTTGCCAACCTGCTAGGAAAAGGTAGAGGGTTAGTCTTAACCACATTCGTACATTCAAAATTTATCTTTAAACTAGATGAGGGATTTTCTTCATCTCTTAACTCTTTCTCAATCTTTGTAGGGCCCCTTAGGATTCTTAATCTCCCTACTACTCCTTAAGGTCACTTTGCTAATAGTCTTAGAATTTACCTTAAGTTTAGGTGACAATTTCCTTCCACTTTGTGATTTTAAGCTATTGACACCCACTGCCATCTGACCCATTTGACTCACCAAGTTTTGGATGCTAGACCTTGTATCTTGAAATTGAGATCTTATCTCTTACTGAAATTGTTTTACATTTTGTTGGAATTGAAGAGTATTAGTGGCAAGAGACTTAACATAACTTCCAGAGATGCACTTAAGTTTAAAGAAGAGGCTTGTGGTCTAGGTTAGAATTGTTGTGCTCCCTATTGCCTATGTGGGAAGTAATTATGCTACCTATTTCCTCCATAACTTTGGTTTAGGTTATTACTCCAACCTAGGTTATAGGTCTGGAAATATGGGTTGTATTAATGGGAAAAATTTCCCCTGCAATGTTGACATACTCGATTTTTCCATCTTGTAGAGTTGGACACCTATTTGTCGGATGGTTCACAGGTGCATATGTATTGCAAGCTCTCACCTATGCCTACCCTACAATAATTTGTCTTAAAAAATGTTAGTTCATCTAAACAATGTTCTATGGATGAACTGTTTACCTCATTTACATTACAAACATCATTACGAATGCCAAATTGTTGAGTATTTATCGCCATATGCTCGATTAAAGTTCAAACCTTTACGAGAGTCTTTTCA
Organism: Erythroxylum rufum; assembly: GCA_027478365.1. NCBI lineage: Eukaryota > Viridiplantae > Streptophyta > Magnoliopsida > Malpighiales > Erythroxylaceae > Erythroxylum > Erythroxylum rufum. Next base: position 38,679,034 of record JANIHZ010000208.1, on the reverse strand, counting down.
CACATTGCTCCACCATTTACTGCTTTTACCAAGCTACTATCCATAGGAAATAATCCTTCATAAATGTGTATAATCAATTTCATGTTGTTCTCATACCTCTCTTTGAAACTATCAACTGTAGATTAATAATAAGCTTTGTTAATTCCAGTTTTCTCTTAGGTTGTATCTAATTAAAACAAGCTCTTTAATTAGGTCTAGCAATAAGAAAACCTAGAATAAGCTCTCTAAATTTTGTGTGACCATATATTACATAATAGGAAAACAATTTAATCTAAGTAATAACTACATAAGCTCGAGCCATTTAACCTATACTATGCTATTCCTAATGATGCTCGACCATTAGTTTACCATAAGAGAATCAAAGTTACAACGATTATGTATTGAAATCTAGATTATGGTAATGAGGTTATACATGGATAATCTATTTGGAGTATCTAAATCATTCATACATATATCCCAAAACATTAATCATATAATAACACAACCAATTCCGAAAGAAAGTGAGAATAACATCATTAGATTAATCAATGCCCAAACATGTTTTTTAACCTCGATATCCCCTTTGAACCAAAAGATGAAGTTTAGCTCCTCAAATATATCTAAACGGTAAGAAATCTACCCATTTTTATGCCTCTAAAGTCTTCACACCTCATTTAACATCTTAAATGCCCTTTTAATAGTAAAAATTAGAGTTATATCATAATATATGATTAGCTACACAGAAGTGTAGGTTGCCGTGTGTGTACAAATTGCAAGAATCGTAAACTTACACATTCACAGTGAGCTACATGGCCATTTACACAACTACGTAACTCACTTACATGGTCGTGTAAGTCCACACATGGCTATACAGGTTATAGAAGTGGATGAAGCTGCATCTTCTTGCTCCTATACGCTTTCAATGAACTACATAGTCTTATATAAAACCGTATAAGTTGTAATAACTTCATTTCTTATATTATTTGTCCCATCTTCACCCTAATTCATATTCTTCTTGCTTCCACGAAGGCAAATAAGATCAAACATTGATTAAACGGTGCCAAAGATATGTTTTTAGCTTATTTTGGTTATTATTCCTCTAGCTTATACTTAAACACAAAATATGAACCCAAATAAGTATCTTAAGCATAATAAGCATTAAGGAGTAAATATATAGTCAATTAAGCACTTATCAGGAAGAGAGAAGGTGAAAGATTATATTTGATTACTATGGTGTTAAGTGTTGATCAATAGAATGAGTAACATCTAACTTGACCCTCCTAATATCAAAATCAATTATTAGACTACCCAAATGATCCTTCATAAGCCATAGTTTTCAATTTAGACTCTTTATAAATGCTGTTTTTTTTTTCTTAACAGTTTTAGTAGGTGCTAGAGGTAAAGTTACTACTAGTTGGTTTCCAAACTCTAGAAACAGTTTGCAGTTTTAGATTCCATAGAACTTATTTTAGCTTCCTAGAGCTTGCCTTCTTCCCTCAGTCTCATGATTCTTAAGGGGTTTGGAAGCTACTTTTGTAACTCCACTTTAATACATACCTTTGCAAAATTCATCCTTCATATCCTAGCTATGTTTTTAGCAAGGTACAAAGGCTTTCTAATGGTACTAGCTAGATAACTATCACCTAAAGGGCTCAATTATTTTAATGGAATATTATAAAATTGTATATACATATGGATGGATTTCAAAATTTTCTTTTCTATAGACATTATAGGTATCCATTTTAAATGAAAAGTGGCTTGCCAAATACATATCATATTCCTACTCAAGAATCTTGTTCAACCTTATTTTAACTGGGAATCTAAAAAGGAGATAGTCCTCCTCTGTGATCATGGTAATTTCTAATCCCATGTTACCTTTCCTGGTTAAGGGTTATTTATGCATATAGTGAAAAGATCTTTTGTCCAAGGTGCTTAGCCAATGCATTGCTCCTGTTTAAAGAATCTCTAGAGGTAGAGAAACAAACAAAATGTTTACCTGGAGATGAGTGTTGAGAGATGAAATGGATTTGGTAGAGTTGGAGTGATCCTTTATTACCCTATTCCATATCTTCAATAGTTCAAGTTCTAGATTGGATCGAGGGGGTTAAAGGTAGTGGTCTTAGCTTGCTTAACACTAATGAGGTAATGCTCTAAGTTAGGAGTATAAAGAGTTGAAGTTATAAAACGAACTTAGAACTTGCTTGGTAGTTTTGTATTGGAGAGTTGGAAGAGGAGCTTTATGTTAGAGTGATTTTCTAAATAAGTTGAGGAGGCTTAATACAGATGGGTCAAGAGGTAAGGTTGAGGAAGGAGGACTAACATGGAGACTCTAAGGCTGAAGAAGCAAAAGTGCCAGTTACAGAAGTTGGGAGAGACATTCTTTTAATGTTAAAAAACTTTAAAAACTAAAGAGAAGGGGTGGGTAATCAAAATATAGTTAAATATTAATGGAAAGTTAAACTTGGTTTAACTAGGTAGCAAATATGGGTAGAAATCAGAATCTAAAAAAAGGGGAGAGCATTTTCTCTCACAACAATTTCAATAAAGTTACGTTCCACTATTCTTGATTAGTAATGTTTAATGAAAATTTTTGTTAGAGTGAATTGACATTTGAAAAGGTTATTTTCAAATATTAATTATAGATCGATTACTAATTAACAAGTAGGAATCAAGTTTTTATTTTTATTTTAAAAAATTAAAAATTATAATTACTATAAATATAGAAGTTAAATAAAAAATACTTAAAAGAATATATTTTGCGAAAAGGAGGAAAAGGGATATAACCAAGAGAAGAGATATCCTTGCAAGTCCCTTTATACATGCATTTTGCATCTAATACACATTTTGTCCGTCCTATTTCACAAAAGCTCAGTAAAGGGGTACATTCGTTGCTCAAAGTAGACTATCAACACAGATCATGTCCTCCATTGGGATTCGAAAGTATGTAACTGTACATACGATGATTTCAGTCACCTTACTCCTGATATCCACTTTGAAGTAATTTGGTTTGTCCCCTTTTTTTTTGAAAAAAGAAATGAAATTAATTAATAAAGGAGAGTCATACAAACTGAAAACGTATGGGAGTACCCTTAACTATCTTGCCTTAGAATGCAAAGCTTTTAGAGCAAAAGACAAGGTAAGAAATATATGGCACAACGTTTATGCTAGATACACAATGAGGAGCAGATGTTTAAGCTGCAATTCAGGTGTAGTTTCTTCATCAAAATGAGCTCACAAGTTTTAGCGATGTCCTAGATATCAATATTTTTTGGCAAAAAATTTGTCGGCAAAGTGTCTAAGATGTCATTCTCGCCAAAGCGTGTAGATACAAACTCCCAGTATGATAGTGTGAATCTAGTGATCTAGTTTCAAGAAGGTGTGTTAAGTTGAGGTTTGAAGGGTAATATCTGTGAGATAGACTCCTAGGTTAGTCCACGAACATATAGTAGTAATATAATTCTAAATAGATTTATTGAAAAGACGTTCGAAGGGAAGATGGTTCTATGATTCATCATACAACAAGCACATCGGACAAGCTTTATCAACTTGCAAGTATGGCATTCTTGTTGGACCCCAAACCTTTTTCCTGATGAATTAAGCATGATTTCAATTATTTTTTAGGATTCTGGATGATTAATTGTTTTGGTTAGATTTTGATTAAGTATGATTGAAATAAGTTATAAGGATTGATGGAATAATTTTTAAGAGTTAATTATTCCTGTAAAGATTAGTAGAATTTT
>JANIHZ010000208.1:38644262-38655415 GCA_027478365.1 Erythroxylum rufum | reverse complement strand
TTCCAATCAGATGAAAATTATCAAACTAAAATCCTCAAAATAATATAAACATGTCTCAAAATAATTTAAACATGCCTGATACGAATCAGGGCCCAACAATATTCCCATAAGAGAAATTGTGGACATAAAAAAAATAGAATGCCAAAAGAAGATATATCCATAGGTATATATTCCTATAAGAGACAAGGGACACATATAGTTTTTTTTCAGAGAAAAAATATTAGCAAACATAAATATTGAGTGAAGAAAGGAACTTTAGTGGGTTTATATTTCTAATCATAACTATTGTTTTAATTAAAAAAACCATAACCGAAGGCACTACTTGGGAGGCAACTCAAGGAAAGTTTGTTCCTTTTCATTTACATTTCCGCATTTGTTGCTTGTGTTCAATACTCCATTTCTTACATTTGATGCTACATTGAGGACAATTTAAGTTTTAAGTATAGGGGTGGGGATCTTAGTTTTTATATGTTTTTCTTAGGTTTATTAAAAAATTAACCAAAAAAATTAACCAAAACAAACAAACATTTTTTCTCTATTGCTTTTAGGATTATATAGTCATAATTAGAGAGTGAATTGACAAGAAATATTCATAACAACTTGAGCAATACTTTTACTCTTGCAGTTGGTCAATATACATTATCTTTAGAAGAGAAGTGACTAGCGGTAGACATAAGCCAATGAGATTTTGAGCCTTTACAAACAGACACATCCATATCAGTCTCAATGTCTTTTGTTTATGTGTGATATTTATAACATGTACATCCTAACTTTGATTTGATTTTTTATTTGAGAACACATTTTTATTACATGCATTAACTTGAAAATGATATATGCATTCTTTGTTTTACAACCTACTTAACCAAATAGCCTACCTATTGATGATTTTTCCTTTTGATAAGCCCCCTTGAGCTTTATTTGCTTTTTCTTTTTGTGCTAACCACATTACATGCCTTAAAACCTAACTAAATTTCCTATGCAAACCTTAAAGTTAGTAGAGCATTATGATTATTGATGTTTGTAGATGCAAAAAGTATAAGTGCGGGGTTGTGCTTATGTATAGGTTGGTTATAATTGTTGGAATGTCATTTTATCTCTTATTGGATGTATGAAGTCTTGATATAGTTTAGACTGAGTCATGGTATTCATCGTACTAAGTGATGATAATCTGATTTTAGGATGAACATATGACTTATCCATAATGGGTGGCGGTATTTATCGAACATAAATGTGGTATTTTTTTGTATGAAATGTAGTATAATTTTAAATGAGACATGATATTCTTTGTGTTGAGTGATTTTTTTTTTTTAAGGTGAAGGTTTCACTTATTTGTTATTAGTTATCTGGAATGTGTGATCTTAATCTTTATTCTTCTTTTGAAACTCAATTTCATTCTTCCAGGAAACATTAAACAAATAAACAGAACACATCATTTCAATAATAAGTTGCAAAAATAAAGTTGAAGTATCCACCTTCAATAATAAAATGAAATGAACATTTTTAATAAAGATGAAAGGAAGGATAAAAAATTGAATGTCAACAAAATAATGGACGAAACAACTATGTTGAAAAAAGTTGGTCTTTCTATTTTTCAACCATAGCCAATTACCTAAACATTTTATTTGGAGATGGAGGAAAGAATACAGAACATGGTAAGTTAAGACGAAGAAGATGGACTTGTTTCAAGATGAATTACATTTTTAATTACCGTATTGTTTATTGTATTTTTACCCTACTTCTGTGACCGCCACCAGTTACACTTGTTGAAACATATGGGTGTTAGCTGTTTTGGTTGCAATTGCGTGCCGGTCACAAATACGTATATCTCCATTTCATTAGCCTTATTTTTCCGCGACTTCAACTTCTTTCTAGGGCATTCATGTCAGCTTATATATGCTGTTTCAGTTTAATTGAAAGCTTGTTATCCATTTCTTCTTTAGCATTAAATTATTATGTGCATTATGAACTTCTGGCCTGCACTTATTTGAAAACTAAGACTCACCCCCCTCATTCCTTCCCCGATAAATGCGATTACAACAACCAACCATAAGCCTACTATTTTTCAAAAGCCTTAACAAAGAGAGAGAGAGAGGAAAATTACAGCTTGGCCTGCTAATGGGTGCTTCTTTATGCTAAATAAATCTCTTCGTGTCGAGTTTTAACAAGTTACTTATTTCTTCTTGTTGATTTGCAGCCTATATTTTCTTGAGATCAGCTACCTGAGGAGATGGGAGCTACAAGAACGTACTACTGATACAATGCGTTAACCAACATTAAAGAGTAGTTAGGAAAATAAGAAGGAAAAAGAAAAAGAGAAACAACATTTAATTGTGATGATTTATAGCATATGGTGTTCATCTAATGGATTAGTTTCTAGACACCAACAGCCAGGTGCTATCCAAAATCAAAGAGCTTTCGCCTTTTCAAAGTTGAACAAGTGGTATCGTCCAAAGCACAAGTGGATTGTGTATGATGTCCTTTTTACTCAGAAACGGACAAAGTTAATGGCAACAGGCTTGGGCAAAGGCTTTTTTTCTTGAAAATTCAAGAAGGCAACAGCATCCTTCACACTATGACATGTACTTTAAGTATGCTTTTAAGACCTCTATTTAAACAGAGCCCTGACAACTTTAGGAACTTGATTGGAAAGTTTACATGTTGAATTGTCACAGGGGGAAAGGAGCAATACCAATCAATTGTTTTTGCTAGTTTCCTTTACAGCTTATATTGCATTCCAATGTGTGGGAAATGCAGACTTTCAACAAATCAAATGGGAAGCGAATTTCTGACGGAGAGATTCATGGACTAAAAAGGTGCCTAGTCCTATCTTGCCTTGCCTTAGAAGTGGAACGAAACGGTAAGGGGGATATAAAAAGAGAGGTACAAGTTAAAGCAAAAGAGAAGGAAAAAGAGTATCAATTAAAGGAGAAATGAAGGACATCAAGCAAAGTTTCATTCAAAAGCTTTATTGGGAAGAGGACTGGACCGCTTATTTGAGATATAAACATTAATTGAATACACCTAGAAGTCACAGGAAGCGTACATATGTATGCAAGGCATGAATTAATACGATCATTTATAACACCAATGAAACTTGGGACTTGCTTTTCTACAATAATAAACGAACTACATCTAACAAATTATAATATTTTTATTCAAGTCATCATTAAAAAGATCAAAAACAAAACCAAAACTAAGAAAAAAATAGAGTATAAAAGGGAAGAAAGGATTTCTTTTGTTTATTGGTTGTATTTTTTATTTTTATTTTCTTTTCTTTCTCTTTATTGTTTTGTAATCTTTCTCTTTTCAAGACATAGAAAACTCAAGTAAATTTTATTTTTTTTTATGAAGGTGAGTGATATTTACTTTTTCTTAATGAAATTTCTTAAACAAATATGTTTTTGTTCTTTTCTTCATATACAATATAATCATAATTAGACGCAAATTGGAATCCCTTCCTCAATTTGGAGCAAAGTTTTCTATTTCATTTTAAAACATCATATACAAATTCATTTTAAAACAACATATACAATATTCAACAAACGCAAGTAGAAACTAAGTTTTTTTGTTCCTATAGATTGAACGATAAGTAATTAATTAAAAGTTTATATTAGGCATGAAAATTGCTTTGTCTTTAAAGTTGTGTACCACAATGATAGATTAGATCTCTCTGCATATCGAGGAATATAGGAGTTAAATTTAAATTATGTTCTTGAATCTACAAACCTACAAAACAAGTATCGCAGTTTCTAACTATAGAATTTATAATCCTTAGGCCAATTTTAGACATGTAATTGATGGTGCAATAATTATAATATGACACACTTTGTTGGAAATCAAATTACCCTTTTATACTAGAAAAGAAATGCAAATATCTAAGACAAATGATTCAAGCAATTGGACTTTATTCAAATTAATTTATCCTAACTAATAATAATAAATATATCAATTTCCCTACCCATACATCTCCTAAAATATTCAAGTCTTTAACAAAGTTAAATAGGAATCTTAATGGTTACGGTGATTGCAAAGATGTGTTTAACGTAATGTATTTTTAACATAACACTGACTTAGTCTAAAATTTAAGCCAATTTTTAGGTAGAAATATTTAGAAAAACTTCAACTTTAGGCACCAACTCTAGGAGAGTGCAAGAGTCTCATAATCTAAGCCTTAAGATCAAGCTTGATATGACATGTTATTTCTCCTAATATATACTCAAAGCCATTTTTAGGACTTATTTTCTTGTTCATTGTTCCTTTAAACAAGCTTAACTCACACTATTAATTTGATTATGCTTGTTATGCTTCTAATATGAACTTTGTAACCATGCCAGGTCCAGTATCCTTAGCTTTTACATTGTTTTTATTGATTTCTAGTAGCAACTTTTACATTGTGCTAATTTAAGTAAAGGTTAGTCAATTGTTATATAGCATATGCTTCATAACTTTAAAATTGTCTAGACCAAAAATATATGGGAAAATATGAGGTTTATAATTTTTTATGACCTATTTTCTAATTATATCCTTCCCTCTTATATTAAAGTCAGGAAGCCAACTTCCACAGAAAGAGTATTCTATCGTATATTTATGGAGGTGAACACTTACTATGATTGTTTCAAGTGTAAGCAATATATATCGTTAAATGACTTTATGAGTGACTTGGTGAGGGAAACAAGTCCGAGTCTTGGTCAAATCCACTTGTAGTCCTGGATCATTCTAATATAATTTCTTATCACCAATCACCTATAAGATATTGAGCCTACCCTAAATCTATTTTAATTTCACATATCAAATTAAAGATATAGGCATCTATTTTTGATGGTTTAATCTAAATGTAAGAGCATATATGAGATTGTACAATCGTTAAGGAATATTTATAATTGGAATTCTTTATTTGTGTTCCTTAACCTTGAAGATTGTAATAATTTGGATGTCAAGCTTATGCAGATAGACTTGAACAAAATTTTCAATAAAAGATATAAACGACATGTTATCCTTAAGCAATAGGCATGCATGTTAATTAATAGGCATTCACTATACCCCTAAGGAAGAGATAATAAAAAGAAGACATTTTAATAAAGGCCACAGTCTCAAAACAAAAGACTCGTATGATAGTTTTCATTATTTTTCTTTTACTCTTTCTATTTTCCTACTTTCTTAACATTTTTACTTGTGGATGTAGATATGGATGCTCTCAAGTTACTTAATATGTGCACAAACGGAGAAGTATTGTTAACATTTCCTCTACCTTAAAGAAAGCTTCCAAGAAAAGAAAGTAACTCTATATAAGAAATTACTCTTATGGAGTTTACTGATAGCATTGCTCTACAAGCTACTCTTTTCTTACCTCTTACTAAAGTGCAGAATGTTGAAACTATATCTAAGTAAGGAAAGGATAAAGTTCTTGAGAATGTCTTTTATATATAACGAAATGTTTGTGTTATAGACTCCATCTTTTAGAACCATAAAGTGGACTTATCGATTTTATTAAAGAATAGTGCTTTTATTAGGAAATGAATTTTTGAGTGAGAGAGTGGGATAATATTCATAACTAAATTGGACATTATGTTACTCAAGTGAGTGCAACTTCTTTCTTATGTATATCTTTTGATTATAGATTTAATAATTTAATTGTGATGCAAGCCTTAAGATACTAGCTGATTTGTAACATAATAGCTACTATAGAGTTAGGTAGTTCAATATGGTTGTTAGATAAGGCTAAGAATGAGAAGGATAGGTTTCTAAAGAAAATGGTAATGCTTAAAGAAAGTAAGGAAAAAGACGTCACAAAGTTGAAATATGAAAAAGAGAGAGAGAGAGAGAGAGAGAGGGAGAATTTAATGGTCAAGTATAACAAGCTTAATGTGATTAATATTCATATCATGTGTGCAATAGATGAACATTCTTACAAGGAGTACAAATTGAAAATCCCTTAGTTACAATTCTATGATAGATTCCTTGATCTCAAGTTTCATCATGTTTTAAGACCTAGTGAAAGCTAAATATCTAAACCTAGGTTAAAGAAGATTTATGTCAATGACATCCCTAATAGTAATCTTATGGAGGAATATAAAGTGATTAAGAAGATTTTTTTTAATTACTACCCAGCTTAAAAGGATATGAGTTTTATTATAAAAGCACACAAGCCTCAAATACATGGGTCCAAGATGAGACTATCATCTTACATACACAAAAATTTCTCCTTAGTGTATTTTATTCAGAATTTTCAAGATTATTGGATGAATTGTATATTAGTAACATCATCTCTTATATATTTTGTATATTTTATGGATTTTTCTATTTTATTGTGCTTTTTTAACTTACTCACGTTTCATATTTGACACTTTATTTAATGGTTTTGGTTTAAACCTTTTGATTTCTAGCATTGCATGACAATTCATTTTTTTCTCATACATATATGATATGTATATTAAATTGCATTGTGCAATAGTGTGACTATCTAAGAGAAGGTATGCATCTTTTTATTAGGACAACTACTTAAGAGCAAGTTTGATACTTTCAATTTTGCCACTAGTTAAGAGCATGTTTGAATCTTACAATGACATGACTACTTTGGAGCAAGTCAACATCTTATGATATGAGTGAGGATTTATGTAGAAAACTGATTTATGAAATTCATTAACATACAGTGATAGTTAATATAACGACTTCAAAGACATCATGAGAAAAGGAAAATTTGTTGTCAGAACACTATTGTAATAGGGTCGTAAGTGATGGTCATTTAGTTCTTAAGAATATTTGCACTACTTAGGTAAGCTAATATGTATATTCTAAGACTAAAATATTCTCATATTTTAAATAGGCATATTTAGTTTAGGACTACTTTCCTTTCACTTTAACTCTATCTATGATGTTTGTTCTTTGCAACACTAAATTACCTTGATGTAGGTCTTAGATCTTTATCTTTTTCACATTGTTAAGCTTAGTTCATGTATTTCTTGTGCAAAATTCCTCCCTCTTTTCTTCAATTAGGTTGAGCTCTAATTTGAGGCTTTCCTTATTTATACACGTTAGAAATTTGGTCATCTTGAGACTTTAAATCTAATGTTCAATAAGGATGAGTGCATCTACCATAAGGGCAATCTTGAATGGTGACTCTCCTATTAACATCCTCAAAAAAGTTTAGAAGGCTTATAAGATATAATGGATTTATTTAACCATAATCCCTTAGCCTATTCAACTCTCATTTTCAAGTCTTAAAGCGTGGTCTTGTTTGTCACCTATATAAGTCTATTGGTTTACATATGAAAGAATAATTTAAAGTGCTACCCAAGCTTCATATTATTGCAAAAAAAAGGGTAAATGATGATTATAAATTGTGTGCTATTATCTATAACTATACTACAACAACTGATGATGTTGGCTTCTACAAACTACTTAATATCTTTGCTTGTGATCACTGCATAGGCCTCAACCTTAACCTATTTCATGAAATAATTTATCATTATCAATAGGTATTTGATTTGTCAAATGGATAGGATAAAAGGATCCAAAACATACATGCCCCATTGTGTAAGGGGAATTGGACTAAAGACAAGGTTATAATCAACTATAGGCTTGTGATGGAAGTCTATATGTATTTAGAATTTATGATATTTCTTTATATATCTTTGTGTATCTTTTTTTAATGTTAGCTAATAGTGTTCTTATCTTAGCATCATGTGCATTAGAGTTAAGGCACCTTAATGTGCTCCATATTAACATCCATAACACTCTTTAGCAATTTCTTAAACTTCTATCAAAGATACATAGAGCAAATATGGAAAGATAAAAAATGTTTAGTCCTCGATAATGTATGTGGATACTCAATTTTCTCTCATATAATTTGCTCTATTTTAATTTTTAGCAAATTTTTAAGAAAATCTTATCTTTTAAACAATTTTAAGCTCATTTTTATCCAATTTTGTTTTCTTAACATTTTTTAAGTTAAATGGTATTTTTAATTATAAATTCTAATTCTTTGCTTTCTAAGTAAGTTTTGGGTAAACTTGATATGGTTGATAATTTATTAATCTTATTCAATTTATTTTTATTTATTTTACTTTTAATTAATTTCTTTGAAATTGTATTTTATTATAATTTATTTATATTTTTGTTTAGTTATGAGTTTATAAAAGTTTCTTCATGATTAATTTTATATGGAAACTATGGATTCTAAAAATCTTTTGAATCTAATAAAAAATAAAGTTTAGGGTTAATTTTTTAAAAATATGAGCGTTGGTAAATAAAAAAGGAATTGGGAAAAGAAGAAAGGTAAATAAAAAAGGAATTGGGCAAAGGAGAAAGGTCTAAGGTACAAAAACATATCAGTCAAATCACTACTTTAAAAAAAAGATGAAACACAAAACTGATAACATCAAAGGACATTAGTATGAAGGAGAAGCTTAAAGGTAAGTATGAGAGCAAGAAACCAAATGAAAGAGAAAACAGACAATACAGTTGGAAAAATGCAAAAACAAGTATAATAGAAAAACTGAAAATAAGGAACCAAAAAAAGATCATAACAACTAGGGCGAGAGGAAGAATATGATAAATTTCTAAAAGGAATAGCATAAGCTAGGAGAGAGAAAAGGTGGCATATAACAAAAATAAAGTAGAAATGAATAACTAAAAAGAGAGACTATCACACAAGAAAATGAAAAAAAAAAACAACAACAAAAGAACAAGGGTAGAAACACTACAAAGAGAGATATAATAGCTAATAATGATAGGGAAAAATTAACAAAATTGACCATAAGAGAGTAAACTATTGAAAAAGATTTTTCTTCAATATATAGACATGATGGCCTAACAAATTCAATAGTTTGTTGAGTCTATAAGAACAGAAAGCAACATGTAAATGGGGAGATAGTTGTTGTAAATTAAGGAAGGAGATTAGTTTGACCAGAAACCAAGAGAAGCAATTGAATCGACATAGCCTCTTAAAATAGGTGAAGAGAGATAAACTAATACTTTAGAATCAAGAGGAAGCTCCTCAAGAAAGGGGTTGGCTAGGAGAACATTGGTGGGACAAAATTTAATTATACAACAGATAAAAATGCACTAGTCACTCTCCAACTAAGTAAGGTTAAGTGGTGAATATTATCATGAAAAAGGTTAACATGCATTGTTTACATTACTTCTTAAGATGGATTATGGAGTTACTGGTAATCAGAGTGGGATATAATCTCACAAATAGAAGAATAAATATGAAACTTTTTTTAATTTTTTGAAAACTAAGAACACTTTCAAATCTATAACATGATTCGTACATAAACATAATAAGTATAAATGTAAATTATACCTTATTATGTAGCTTGATTATTTTCTTTTCATTTTTATCAACTTGTTTCTAAATTTATTTTATGGCATCCACATTGGTCGTACACATTTCCAACCTCTAATCGATATCTACATAAAGAAGTTAAAGAATTCTACAAGTGGTGTAGAGAAGGTTAGGTAACAAGTGTTAACTCGTTTAGAGCTTGGGCTTACTTATAACATAGTTTGAACTTTTAATAATTTAATTGAAATAGAGTCATAATTTTAATTAAACTATAATTAGAATTATAATTAAATAGCAAATAGGCCTAAATAAGATCTAATATCTCATATTGGTCCTTATTTACTAAATGTCTCATGTTTAATCCTAAAATTTCTCAAAATTTACAATTATGTCAAACTTGATCAAAATACCTTTTTTATCTCTTAAATTGTTCATTGCGGATGACCCATAAGGTTCCTAAGTATGTTGGCACGCATATAAATTATAACCTTAAATCATATTCAGGATTAGAAAAATTAAAATTCTTTAGTTTATCTTTACTTATTCAATTAAATAATTTATGTACATAAATCAAAATTGATATCTAGCAATGCATCCTAATCACCCAAATATCGAAATTTTCAAAGTGGTCATGACTAACCTTTTTATGCATAATTTTTGTATATAATTAGATTCTTTCATCTTATAATATTTTGATTTAGACCTTGGAATTGATTTCTATTTTATTTAATTCCAATCAAGTTAGTTATCCACCATTAGTAATTGATGCAACTAATGAAATTTCTATATTGTTCTCACAATGTCATTATACCTTGTCCAAGGATATTATGAATCAACACTAATCAAGAACAATGGAGCATTATACTAATCAAATCCTATGTTGATCTCTTAGTTACCTCCATATAATTCATATTAAGTATAATTAAAACATAATATTCACTATGTAAGATACTTTAGAAATATCATGTCAAATGATCACTTATATAATCATCACAATAAAAATTTCTATAAATATTAAATTAATGTTTCAAATAGAAATCTAATATGGGGTCAGTTTAGCGAACTTATTCGCTAATAAACTCTTACACATTTGTTTAAGTATCTTCATAGTTTAGTCTATGAGATCGGCTACTTTGTTTAAAAGAAAGAAACATAACATATGCTAGTCTTTATAATCTATTAATGTCCAATATCAATAGAACATCAACTAGAATTTAAGAATAATAAATAAATAAAACATGAATATTATAATTATAATCTGATCATATTTTCATTTACCTCATAGACTTTATCATATATATCTAAAAATGTATAAGATAAAAGAATGTCTTTAAATAATTATGTTACTAAAACTACAACCAACCAATTGAGTATAAGGTATAAACTAACAATATATCATTTTCTCTAAGCCAATCATTTATCTTAAACTATATTTCCATATGAAGATCATACTACTAATGGAATAATGGTTTAGTGAGAAAATTATATCATATTCTCTATAATGAGCACCTGCTTAAAACTTACAAATTTCATCTCAGTTATCTTTATAATTAAGAGAAACAACCTAAATACATAATTGAATTATTAATGATATATTAGCTCTTTTTGTATGCTTAATGACTCTAATATTCCATATTACGTTATTATTTCAACAATTAAAGGAACTATATTGAGTTCATTAAAGAAATTATTAATCTAAATAATCATTTTCACTAAATAAAAAAATGTATTATGGCTTGATTAGTAATTAATATTATATTGGAAACTTTCCAATTTAAAAATAATTCACTTCTAAAGTTAATATCTACATATTCTTAAAATCAATTATCAACTTGTACACATAATAATGGGTATCTTTAATACTTCA
>JANIHZ010000208.1:38612238-38630214 GCA_027478365.1 Erythroxylum rufum | reverse complement strand
CAAGAAAGAAAATAAATAAGTAAATAAAGTAAACAAGCAATTAAAAAGAAATAAATTATGAAATTAAAAAAAAATAACTAAATAAGCAAGTGCGACAAAACATAGTATTAATGCTAATAAAAGTCATATAAATTGAAAGAAAAAGTTTGAAACACCTATGAAAAGAAAAGAACCTCTCTATATAGGGTCTTCTACATGTATCTTAGTTCACCAAAGTTTCCTATTGGGGACTAAGTCCTCAATAAGCACTAGTAGAGTCATATCGTTGTTGATCACCTCTCCCTAATTATTCTTGGGTTTTCCTTTCTGTATAATCTTCTTGGATCTTCTTATTGAGACATTAGAATGTCTCCTCTTAACATGCCTGAACCAACCAAGCCTTGTCTCCCTTAATTTACTATCAATGTTAGTCATGTCTCTTATCAATACACTCTTAACTTATCTCTTCTTATAAGGTTGTACATCTAACGAAACATCCTCATATGAGGTTTTTCTTAACTTATCTCTTCTTATAAGGTTGTACATCTAACGAAACATCCTCATATGAGGTTTCTCTCATCCCATACAGCTGTGACTTTCAACGATAATGTTATCAAAAAGCATTTGCTAGTGATATTGTTTCTGTAATTCAACGTCCAAATATGGTTACTATCTAGGTTGTCTAAATCAACATCTAATGTGTATATGTTGAGAAGCTCTATCCAAATATCTTTAACGTATTGACATTTGAAGAATAAATGCTCAATATTTTCTTCAACACTTTTGCAATTCTATTGAATGTTCTTAACCTGCCTTTCATAGCAATCCAGAGAGTAAATGTTGCTCAAGGTATAACATGACTAGATGGCTTGGTCCATGACAGCTTAGGAAGATGTTTGACCAATAACTCTTGCAAGAAGAATTCAAGAATTTGCCATCATGTGAATGTCTCCAATTGTATTTTTCAATTTCTGCATTGTAGTGAGTCCCACAGATTTCATTAGCAATTGAAATGGGAAGTGTTGCGTTTTGATTTATTTCTTTATTGTGTACTGTTGTGGCTATTGAAGCATTCAAGGGAATTGAATTCCTTAAGGAGTCAGCTACATTGGAATTGATCAATGGTCCCATAAAAAGCTAATTATCATAGTAAAAACTAGTGGATTTCTCATTTCCTATCAGAGCAATAAAGTTGGTCTTATACCTATCCCTCAACTTTAGAATGGCCTCGAGAGTAGAGTGAGAATAGTCTATTGTCCCAATGTTCCTATTCTTGATGTAGTATCTATGGATCCATTTGCATCATAGAGATTGCTTATCAAACCTTCTTAAAATTATCGATATTAAATTTATTTTTGCAATATGTATTTTTAATTATTGTGTACATGAAAGGAAATTGTATTTAAGCTGTTAATTGTTTAACAAAGTTATAGATCAATAACAGCAACTTCTTTATTTATTATAATTATAATTATAATTTCTTACTTTTTAGTTATTGATTGGAAAATAGTGTAACAATACTTAAAAATGGTTAAATTAGTTCAACCTTAAAATCTCTCTATTTAGGGTCAACAAACAAGCATATTTTTAGCTTTACCGCTTACATTAAAATACAAGTCAAGAACCTAAGGCTTTGGAGCATTTAAAAAGAAAATCCTAACGTTTAAAAATCATTCAAATTTAATTCTATACTTATTTTTCTTCTTGCTTTTATAAATGTTCTGTCATTCCATGAAAACCCACTTATCTTCTTTTATTACACGACATAATTCATGTTTTTGAATCAGTTCATGCACTTTCTAAATTTAGTCCATATATTCGAAAGGAAAGTTCCTACAGATTATTTGTTTCAATATAAAAGTAAAAAACATGAACACAAGATACACATATCTTTATACTTTATACACATATACACCCACATTACAGAAGTGCTTCTTTGAAGGCATCATCATGTTTACGCTTTCTTCAATCCCTTCTTCATCCAAAGAACCCCCAGTTAAATTATAACATGGAAAAGGAAGAGATTGACAGTTTGGAACCATGGTCCATGATATTGAAATCTGAGAACGTCAAGTCTTGGGATATCTGATATCTGGAAGAGGCTTAAGGGGAATAGATTGTTGATTTTTTGACTTAAGGACTCACAGCAGGATATATCGCGGAATTTAAAAAAGACTAGGTTTTTAGGGTTATCATTGTTGAGGTCGTTGATTGAGTATACATTTCACATTAAGGCCGAGATTTAGAGATTTTGCGAATTTTAAGCTATTGAGAATTAATTATATGATATGTGTTTAATTAGAGTTAGTTTAGTTAATTACAATTTAAGTTTAATATAAATGAGTATAACGTACAAGTCCTCTTTAAAAATAAAAAAAATAAAAAATGTTATAATAAGATTTAATTAATCATTAAGAATTCATTAATTTAACAGTCAATTTAAATAATTTTAAAACAAGAGAGATTTTTTAAAACAATCTAAAAATTTTAGAGCTTAACACTTGTATTTTGATAAAAATATTAAAAGTAAAAATATATTTCTGTCTCTATGGTCTAATATCCTGTCCAGTTTTAAAAGCATTGGATGTTCTGGGTATGTCAGAAAAACATATACAACATACGCACATATTCAACTGTACGTACACGCATCTACCAACTTTTCAATTTTCATTACTCAGTCCCTAATTGTATAACCTAAAATGGGAATGCTCATTGAAACCCTATGTCGTAGCAGTAATGTTGTTAGCTGTATATGGGCAAGTCGACTAAGGACAAGAAACTATAGGCTCCTGCCTCACCGCTCGTATGGTTATAGAGGGGTCATAGCCATCATTTTTTCAAAGAAATTTGCTAGGGTACAACAGCTCTTTTGTTGCTATCAAATATAGCGATCTTCACGTGGGTCTTTCATGTCGGAATTAGAAACCTGGTTGGTTCATTTGCAATTCCAGCCTCACGTTGCATTGAGATAACACGCATATATTATGCATATGCACCGGCCTTTCAGTAAGCTAGCTTTCTCCTTTAACTTAACCCGAGTTTCCTATCTATTTGTCAGGATCAACGTTCCTAGCTACCCTTTAATCTTTATATGGTTATATATTCGCAGAATAAGGGTTATTAATACTTGTTTATCTGGCGTGACTGCTGAAGTTGCAGAATTAATATAAAAGGTACCTCGACGAAAGAATTAGAAGTGTGAAAATCTGGTCTTTGATTTCGTTGCCGTATAAAAGACACGTCAAATTTTCTATTTCAATTATTTTGTTTTAAATTTATATATTTACGTAAAGTTTATATAAATGTGAATATAGTTTAATAAAATATAATAAAATCATGTTAGAGGAGATGTGATCCTGATGTGATCCCATCAAAGGATCCATCATCTAAAATTACTGGTTCAATAATGAAAAAAAGGGAGGAGTCTGGTAAAAATCTTAACGCCTAGTGAAAAGCTTTCAAGTGCTTAAAAGACTGCTAAAACTCGATGGGCAAAGAGAGTGGAGCCCAGGTTCTTTAGGTTTCAGCTCATCATCTGGGACAGGTACTGGAGCAATCCAACAGTACAAATATGCTGACACTATTGTAGCATGAAATGACATATCAAGACTGTTTTGACTGCCTGCTCTTTCTCTCGATTGTTGGCACGGTTGCCAACAAGATCCATTCTCTTACACCCTTTTCGTTCCCCTCTTGCACAATCTTACAAAACATATAAATATGTATAGATACATACACTCTCTCTCTCTCCTCTTTCTTTCTCATCTGTTCACTAACTAATCATTTGATTTGAATGTTCATTTGTGACCCCAAACATAGTATTTACGCTCTGTCCATCAGTGAAAACCTTCTCCTCCGACCCATTAATTGCTTCACTAAAAAAGCTTCGTTTGAACACATAGACTATTAGGCTGCTCTATTTAGTTTTTTTTTTTTTCCCTTACTTACAGGTTGGTTTTGACAAGCACTTCTCACTGCCATTTGCCCCATACACAATATACTTATTCTGTTTCAAGCATTCCCTGTGCAGCCCAGGTAGAGGATCCTAGCTACACATAGACCGGTCCTGTAGTGACCTCTGCCGCCCTTTTTCACTGTCATAAGAGACTCCTTCAGAAAGGAATTACTGAAGACGTAAAACATTGACATAACTCACCCCGCAAACAAAACGAAAGGTCCATTCTGTCATGTATTTTATAATCATATCAGGTCATTTATCTTTGCTTAGTCCTCCAAGAGTAAGCTCTTCCTTGCAAACCCCTTAAGTCATAAGTTGCTGAGAACGAGTCAGTGTATACAGAAGTCATGAACCGGTGGATGCTTCAATGAAACATACATATGGAGACCTAATAAGGGCTTCATCTTACGTGCTAAAGTTCATAAGTTTTTCTACAAGATGATCGTCGAATGCACACCCAGGAGCACAGAGAATCAAAGTGATGAATTTGCGGAATCTTCACCTAGATTAATTTATATTGTTAAGTCTGAAAGACGAAAAAGCTTCCAAATCTTTAGAAGGATACGCTACTACAAGAATAAGAAAAGATGAAGCAGTGAGAACAAGAGAGCATGGCTTTTAAAAAATGGTATATCAGCTGAATTTTTGGGACGATCGTTATAACAAGTCTCTTCATCATATCACTGAGAGGATTCGTTATCTTGCTCAATTTCTGAGGCGGGTTCATCTTCTTCTTCAAAAGAGTCAATGCCATAAGCTGCATGTCCATGCCCGAACGATTTGATGTGATCTTTGAGGGACCTTTTATGTTTGAAATCTGAACCACAAGTGCAATACCAGAGCTTTCCACAGTTCTTCTCATGGGTCCTCCAATCGCCTCTAACTGCAAAAGCTTTGCCACATTTTCTGCACATAAAAGGCTTGATTCCATGTTTTCTCTTGTAATGAGTTTGGAGGGTTCTGAAATCTTTCAGAGGTTTGGCTCTTGGATGATCAATATTGTTCTTACATCCTGGTGCACAGCAGTAACAAGGTAACCTCAGCATTGCAGTCGGCTGTGTCCCTCTTAAAGATTCTGGACCTTTTCTATACTGAGATCCGTGCCCCCACATATGCATCTACAGAAACAAATGATAAGTCCATATTAAAATTCTAAAACGCAAAAATTTTTCTTTGCAGGTACAAAGAATCGACTGCAAGTACCTGTCAAAGTAGGAAGTGATAATTTTGATGAAGGAAAAGGAGAATCGGCTCAATAAATTTGGGACCAGCAGTTCTTTACAAACTTTGAATATATCTTTTCCCATACGGAAACGAATACTTGTGTAATTTAGAATTAACACAAAGCATGAATCTTATCCAAAGCTGAACAACAATTGAATACTCTAAGCTTTCGCATGCAGTGCTAGTCAATAAGGCATGATGAAATGAAACATGTCATTTGAAAAATTTTCGGATCAAAAGTGATGAATAAGGAGGTGGAAAGATAACTAGAGAGAGGTAACGGCTTGGTCTTCGTTCTTGACATACACAATGAACAAAATAATAAGAAGAAATTGGCAGCTTTAACAAGAAATTAATTTAGTTCTTCGGTGTAAGCGGTAACTTAAAGTTGAGAGTAAAGCTTGTCTAATTAATAGAAGAATGAAGATAATTAACAAGCTGCCCGAGATTGAGCTAGCCGCAAAGCTTCGGTCTTTGGCGTTGAGTGTGCAAAATTGCTCTAGGGCTTGGAAGGCGGTGGGATAGTTTCAGTTTTACATACCTGTCAATGCGTAGACACAAACTTCAATGTGCAAAGAGCACAATGACCGATGAATTGTTTAATCACATAAAGAGAACAACTGATCTTATTCTCAGATATGGACCAGATAGATAGATTTGTTCTTACTTTTTAAATCCCAAAGCCCACAAATCATGCAAAAAGAGTGGGTGAAAGGAAAGAAGGGAATGGGGAGGGCTTAGCTAAGAGATTAAAAAGCCTAAATTCAAAGAGTAGAAAGCACACGAAGGAAAGATATGTATATATATATAATGTTTTAAAGTAGAGAAAAAAGGGAAAGATAAACTCCTGAAAGCACCCATTCAATCCTCTCCGCTCGAATAGACCAGCTTAGGAAACAATGAAAAGCAAAAGCTTGAAATCAAGCAAGAAAAGAAGTGTAAGAGAAAAGGATAGGATTGGGGACTTCTCATCTTTTCCTGCATATGAAAGACTCTAAAGAAGAAACGCAGAAAGGGATAGGAGAGGAAGAGAAAGGTAAAAGCTTTTGAAACATGGTGATCATGTTCATTTCTTTGAAACATTACCTGCATGTTGTTGTATCTATTGAAGGTCTTGAAGCAAAGAGGACATGAAAACTGTGTAGGACCGATTAGAATTTGAGCAGGTGTGGGGATCCAATAGTGACCCTTGTTGAGACTGCTTGACTGATTACAACCAGAATCAACAGTGACTTCTTCTTTATCAGATGAGATCTCTGTAGAGGAGAACCTGCAGATCAATTCCGCAGAACTTGGACTTGGAAGCCCTAGATGCAGAGCCACGGTCACAGTTTCTTCATGTTGGCATAGGCTACCTTCTTTGTCCTTGTTCTTGTCAAGGTCCATAACACTGTGTGAAGAATCTTGTCGATCATCATGCCTCGTTGGGCTTAAACTGAGAAGTGGAAGAGGTTCTTTCAGAGGAGGAGAAGGTGGTGAGGATTGGGGATGAAGGCAAGAGTTGCAGTAACTGGTGATATCATGAACATCAGAGTGACCGTTGCAGCAGAAAGAAGGATTTGAAGATGATGTTGAGGCAGAGAAATAGTGGAGTTGATTGAGGTTATACCAACCACTAAGGTAATTGGAATATGGATCAGCCATGAGGAGAGGTGGGATTGACGAGAGATACTTGATTACAAGAGAGAAAGAGAAGGAGAGAGTAGAACAGAAATAAAAGATGACGAAAAGGTTATAAGGTGGAGATCACTGAACAAGATCATCAAATGAGAAAAAAGAAGTGTAAGGTCGAAGGGTTTGGAGGAAAAATGTATAAGATCAATGTTGATAAAGTAAACCCAATAGAGTAAAAAAGGAGAGACAAGATATCACTTGTGAGGTGTGACTAAACAATAGAGAAAATATGCCAAAAGCAAAGTGAGAGAGAGTGGGGAGGAGGGGCACAAAACAAAAGGGTTGAGCATGAGGGGATGGTGTTGTGGTGAGAGATGATCTTGGGACTTGAAAGAACAAGGGTGCTAGTTGAATAGCGTGTGAAAAGATTGAAAGGATCAAAGAAGGAACTAAAATTAATTTTTTTGGGAGTATCTTATCTATCAATAACCAAGAAAGAGTTTGAAGCACAGGGAGAGAAAGATGGGCCAAAGACAAAGTTGGTAATTAGGGATGGAGGCTTGTCTCTCATAAATCTTCATTCCTAATCCAAACAAGAATGTGTGTAGAGAGTCGGAGAGAGTTTGGTGTTACGACTCACTACAACTACAGCCATACATGTATTGCATTTGGCTTTTTGGTTTTATCCAATTCCATCGGGAAACAAATAGTTCTACCTATCCCAGCAATTGCTTTGGTGGGCGCGCCCTGGTCGGCTTGACTCAGAACCTTCTGCTATACTGTCCCAACCAAACTCAGTGTTCAAGTCTTGGCTATTCCTCCAAAATCTCTCTCTTTTCTTGGTGCTTGTCTACTACACCCTCCCCTCCGCCACATGGTTGTATGCTTATTCCTGCTACTACTGCTGCAGAACCAAAATCTCAATTTCCATAGCAGAAGATGATCTGCTTTTTTAATTAAGTTCTCGCAGACTCAATTGCCAAAACAAGTAAGTTCAAATATATTATTTAGTCAAATCCAGTAGTTGAACGAAATTAGCCTCTTACCAACCCAATTATATACATCTGTTTCCTTCTTCGAAGAGAGCACAGGTAAATTTTTATCCAAGTACTCTTCCTGCCCACGAACCTTACTTATCTCCTCTTTCATTCCTCATGCGTCTGTTGTCTTTCTATTCTACAAATCCCACACAGCAGAGAGCAGGCATCCACATTTTGATCACTTGACGTAGAGAAGACATCGAGGCATTGACATATATAATTCTAATCTAAACAAATTTATCTCTTTCCATTGTTAATAGTCAAATACATTATTAAAATTACAATTATAATTTAAAATGTTACAATAAAGTGACGTAAACATAAAAATTAGAAAATCATACATCCAACATAAATTTTCTTTACCATTATATCTCCTTAATAATTTTTTTTATCACTGAATTAGAAATGTTTGATAGTAACAAGTTTTTATATGACATTTACCGGACAAGTTTGTCAGATGACAATGCCTAGTATATATCATATCTATATGTATGTGTGTGTGTAGGAGACAGAGTATGTTTTAACATAGCAACAATCAGACTGGCATTTGTTTACGTGAATGGTACGCATACAGTAACAAAAACAACGATGGTACCAGCTAGCTAAGGGCAGACTAGATAGGATTTACTGATCTTCATAAAGCTCGTCACCTGCAGGAGGAGTACTGATAGCATTCAGTGTCATTGAAAATTTTGTATTTGTTCCAAGGGTACTTATAATTCAGATGAATGTTTCCGGGATGCAATTATTGAGCGATTGGCAGTAGCAAACCATCATGGAATTTTTATATATAAATATAGATAGTTATTAACCAAAAACACTTCTCGTGTCTGTAACATATGCTTATTTTTAGTTCAACTTTATTTCATATTAGTAAGAGATCGATTTGATGTTTTCGTTATCTATCTCGTATGAGCATCATAGTCAAAGAATTTTGAATTATAGTCTTTAATATACTTGTAATTTATTTTAACCATTTTATATAAATATATCTGCATGCAGAATAAAACAAGAATTTATGAAAAGAGATCAAACCATAAACAACTTCATCATCAATCTCAGATTTGGCAATAAAATTTCCTGACAAAGTTTTTTAGAATATCTTTTAATAGTTATAATTTATATCCATATGAACTAACATTTCATAATTTACTACATGAAAAGATACATCAAAATGTAAGGATGAACTTAAATAAAACAAAAGATAGAAAGAAAATCTTCAAGAGATGACTGTAAATTAAAGTAACATGCGAATAACAAAAGCTAAGAAAGAAGATTATTGAAAGTTGGGAAATTAAGTACATGTCAAAAGTTGCGTTTATATGTCATGAGTCGGAGTCATTCAGTGCGATACTATAAGCATTTGAGACAAAGATATTACGATTAGGACTGTCATATCCATAAAAGGTTGTAATCACATTAATTACTAACAAGTATTTAAGTTTTGGCTTGACCCGAAAAATTATCAATCAATTAAATCTATAGGTAAAAACCCTAATTACTAGTAATAAATATGTTTCTGTGTCTTTAAAACTTATGATTCACATTATTCTTATGTCGCAAAATTACGAAGACTTCTTATCACTGCTTCAGCTGCGTCAATATACTTGTCTATAACATATAGTTATTTCAATTATTAAGCAACAACAGAAACACAAGAAAATTAAGACACAGACTACGGAAATGAGTGACTTCGGTTTCCTTTCCTTTTTGAACGAGAACTTGAAGGGAAAAGTTGGGTTTTGTGGATGTGTGACGAGCTAACTCCACAATGTTTGTGCGAAGACGGAAGAAGTAAAGTGTCCCACACCCATGCTTGTTGGGAAGCTAAGAATCCCGGGTCCAAGCACAAAGCCAAAGGTGAAGTAACTGGAAAGGCAGTTTGTGTCCTTCAAATTGTCACATCATATACACATGCCCCTGTGGACAGACTGAAGTCTCTAAAATGTCAAACTTCACTACATGGAGCACAATTCCCATTGAATTGTTAGAAGACATAGCAGACTTCATGCTTTTTCCCAACCAAAGGGAATTACTAATACGGGGAGTTTTAGGTAGCTAGCTCAATAGTTTCCAATGCCATGTAGCTTAATCTAAGCAATCTCACCGCAAGCTTCCATGCAACGAGACGTGGAAGAATTATAGAAATATGATGGAGACATATATAGAGGGGTAGGTTATTAGCTAGGCGATGTGTCTTAACACTACACCAAGTTTAAGTATTGTCAATAGTTCTGACTTATTGATTAACTAATGTATCTTGGGGATTGGTGCAACGGTTTCTTTGGAAATAAACAAATCTTGTAGATTTCCAATGTATGGAGACCCTTTATCTTTGGTAGGAGAAATATAATTAAAGTGCATCAATTCTCGAATCACAAGCTCAATTGCCATGCATGACTATTATTTCTCACGCCATATACATGCAAATTAAGGGAGACCATCTAACTGAAAATTGTGTTATTCTCTTTTCATGTCAATGGCAATGGCTATATGACATTAATTTCTAAATTCCAGTTGGTTATTATTTCCATATCTAAAGATTGTTCTTTCTCTGTACTACACACGCACATGCTCTCTTAATTAACAACATGAGGTGAGAGCAAAATTACACCAATTGCACAATAAAGCTTGAAATTTCCTCGAGTTTGAGAGAACCGGAGAGACATGAACTTATGGAGATGATTAATTAAATAGATACAGGCCCATAATCACGATCAGACATGCAGCACAGCAGAAGCATCCATATTCTGACCAGATTTTATGCATCAATCTATATGCTCTTCGATGTCCCAAGACAACACGAGTGTCTTCCTCGACTTCTTTCTTGTCCCTCGAACCTACCTGTCCCTGTCTTGTTATGACATTTTCAGGCATCTCTCTCTATTTTATCAAACTCATTAACCATGTTTGTCTACTTCTGTTTTGGTTTCGTTATATTCGCAACTTGCCTTGAGATTCCTCTTTTCAAATGTGAACTTGTTAAATTTCATTGGTTGAAATTTTGAAGCTTGCTGACTTGTAGTTAATATATTATTTCAGCTATGCTTTCTTTAAAGTTAACATTAAATCCATGTTTAAACCAATTTAAATTATATTTATTACCCTATCATTGATAATATTTAAAATATTTGAGAAAAGGTTTTACATATTGTCTATTTTTTGAGTAACAAGTCTAAGCTATAGTTTAACAATTATTAAATTCAATTTTTTAAAATATTATTAAATTAAAATTTTTATCAAAAATTTTTTAGCCGTTCAAATTAAAATTTTCATTGATTTTATTACTTAATTTATGAATTATTTGTATTTCTTGAAATTTCACCCTAGCCATCAAAAGCTATCCAATGAAAGAAATAGCTCGATCAGTACGTAAGGGTTGTTTTGAAAGGTTCAATACCATTTTAGTATTAACATGGTGTCAGGTTCATGGGAATTGTTTGTTTGATGAGAATATGCTCATGATTATTTTAGAAAAATGCGTTTAATATGAAGAACCTGCGTTTGTTTATAGAAGGAAAAAACCTTACCATTTGGACTGAACATAACCGGAGAGACAAGGTAATTAACTCCATAACTAACTAGCATATGGAACAGATCACCTTATGTTTACGAGCATTTATTTATCTAATAAATAAAACCCTAGGCTTATGTTTATATACAATATGCATATATCTTTAATCGGGTACGGTGAGGATGTAGAGAGCAGAGACGGGGAAACCATGAGGCAATGAGTATATATATGTATACGAAGATTGCAGTTTTTTGCGTTAGTTAATCAAATTTTATTTTATTTTATTTTATTAAATTTTAACTACATATTTGATAAATTTATATAAATATGTGACTAAAAATAACTATTATATATAAATAAATTTAAAAAAAAAACGACACAAAGGTCTGACTCTGATGGCGTTGGAAGTAACTGGGAAGATGTAGCTCTAGGAGCAATCATTGATTAATGGCTCACTGTTCTCTTCCATCTCTGACGTCACCGCCATTAATCCCCTTGCTTGCTAGCTAGCTAGCTCTAGCTAGCTGCTTGTTTTTTTTTTTTGCTTTCTCAACTATCTTTGATCTGGATTTGTATCCCTTCAAACCAGGCATACTCCTCACTCCTCAGCATTTGTATCCCTTGAATTTGTTTCCAGCTATCCCTTTGATTTTATGATGAATTCGATGAAAGTGGTTTACAAGTACCCATTAGATCGAGCAATCTTAGCTTATATTGCATTTTCGGGACGTTCAACTTAAAATTCTAATTTTAATTAAAAAATGATTGCTTTTTCAAATTTCAAGTTTCAAATAAGACTTGCACATTACTGTTAAAAATTCTAAGTTTTATTTATTACCTAAAAGATTTAAAATTTATCAATAAACTTATATTTCCCATAGTCTATTATATTTAATTGAGTGTCAAAAACTAATTTCATATAAAATTTGTTTCTAACTCTATTTATTCCTCTTTTTAATCTCTTTGTTAACATAAATTTGTAATTGGTAGAGTGATGTAACTATAATTTCACAAATTTACACAATTTATTAGTTACATTTGAGAGAAGATAAATGTATTTATAACTTTTTTTAATTAATATTCAGTCAACCAACAGTAATAATATATGTGCTTGAAAAATAAAGGTTGTCGTAAACTAAAGACTATAGTTTTATAGGTGAATGTTAGAATTTTATGGGTCACGTGTATAAATATATGTACGTAGATTTATATTTCGGTTATAGACCTAATAAAATGTGATCTAATTTTAGTAAATTAATTGGGCCCATAGAAATATTAATTAAGTAATAGTATGAGCCTGATGTATAGAAGCCCATTACTAGTCATTATAGTTAATAGACCCATAATAACCCGTAAGTCAAAACTAATTACAAAAGGATTATGGTCTCCAAGCTAGATACATTCTTGACATTCCTCTAAAATTAAGGTTATGTCAGTTTTCTTTGCTCCATAAGGAGAATTCATTCGCTTCTGAATGTTCTTTTGGAAGAACATAAATCCATCAAGTTTTATTATTTACGTTTCCGCTGTGCAATAGATCAGGGTTAGTGTTCTTATTTGTATATATATCATTGTTTATTCGATCTGCATATGATTCTGGTTGATTAATGAGTGTTTAGAAATCTGATGATAATAATCATAAGACTATATTTCCTTCAAGTGGTATCAGAGAAATCACGTAGATTGTTTAAACATGAGATTTGGTTTTATTTGTCACTTTGTTCAGTATGTTTATGGGTAGAAATTTTTTTGGATTTCTTGATTATCTTAGTTTGTGAGTAATTGGAAAATATGTAAATGCTATTGTCATCGTCGACAAAATTGTTTCATTCAGTTTAGAAATGAATTTTTACCCACTGAAACTTGTTAAAAATTTGGTATAAAATGGAACAAGACCCGTTTGTTTTTGTATGTTGGTCGTTTTTTGGGTTTCCAAACCCATCAGAGGTCAGGGATAACTCCCTGATCGTTTCTGCAGTTTTGGCTTGCGTGTTTTTGAGAGTCAGAAACACGCTTATTACAAACGAATAAGTGTAAAATCCAAAGAGCCACGTCCTATGGTCTCCCATCAGCGTTGTGCATGCAGCAGACGCGTCCTATGGCAACATTTCTCATCTAGCCATCACTAATTTAAATTAATGTAAACAAATAATAAATAAAAGATTTGTGCCTCTCTGGTGCATGCAACGCTGTCTATAGGTTTGGGTTAAGTCATTTGGACTTAATTTAACAATGGACTCGTGTTTCATTTTATATATAACCTAAAGTTTAAATTAAATAATTTTATACATGAATATAAAATATAAAGTCTTCCACTGTTATATAATATTATTACGGACTAAGGTTATAATTTTGTAATAATTAACTGAAGTCAAAATTTGGGATTTATTGATTATCCATTTTTAAATTATAATTAAATTACCTAAATGTATCTAAACTTTAGATGTTTATCATTTTGAATTAAATAGATTGAACCAATATGTTGCCAAAGTAACCTCTATTGGGTAAAATTTATTAATTTAGAATGATAATGCATGTTTCATCTATGCGGAATAATAGGCACAAAGGAAGATTATTTTGGTTAAATGACTGGTAATTTAATTACATATCTATGCGAAATAATCGGGACAAAGGAAGGTTATTTTGGCCAGATAGTAAGTAAGTGTTTACAACATCACTGCGAGATAATTAACCCAAAGGAAGGTTATTTTGGCACAATGGGTAGTATTAAATTATGTGAAGCATTTGGCATAACATGCTGACAATGCGTCGGTCCAAAGAAAAGCACATTGTTAGGCCGTTTTAGTTTCAATATTTTTACTATGACCAAGAGTACCACTTATAAATTATTATTTTTGTTCAAAGACTGAGTAATAATGTTGTACTAGGTATCTTGTAATTGCCCCATTTATAAATTTTTCTATTTTGACTTCTTAACTAATTGTGAGCATTTTATTTTGTTTTCTTTCTTAAAGTGTCATCAATTTCTGCCAACATGAACAATATTCCCGTGCTTAACGGCACAAACTTTAAGAAATGGAAGGAGCACGTAATGATTGTGCTTGGCTGCATGGATCTAGATTTTGCATTTAGATTTGAACGTCCTGCAGCTCTGACCAGCATCAGTACCGCTGATCAGATAGCTGCATACGAGAAGTGGGAACGTACAAACCGCATGAGTCTGATGATCATGAAGCATTCCATTCCGGACTCCATAAGAGGTGGAATTCCTGATGAGGCTGATGCTAAGAGTTTCCTTAAGCAAATTTCGGACCGATTCGCTGCAAACGAAAAGGTCGAAACAAGCACTGTACTAACCAAGCTTGTTTCAATGCGCTATAAGGGAAAAGGAAACATCAGGGAGTACATAATGGAAATGTCTAATCTTGTCACAAAACTAAGGTCACTTAAGCTGGAGTTGTCTGATGACATACTCGTGCACTTGGTTTTGATTTCCCTTCCTGCACAATTCAGTCAGTTCAAAGTCTCCTACAATACTCAAAAGGAGAAATGGACCCTAAATGAACTTATAGCTCAATGTGTGTAAGAAGAGGAGAGGTCGAAACAAGAGAAGACTGAAAGAGCTCATTTAGCAACAACTTCTCAGGGAAATTCCAATAAGAGGAAAAGGAAGAAAGGTAAAGAAACTACAAACTCTGGAACAATGCAAGGTGCACAAAAGAAACAGAATACGACTATTCTTTGTTTCTCTCTGTTTCTTTTGTAAGAAATAGGGTCACGTGAAGAAAGAATGTACCAAGTACGCCAACTGGCGTGTTAAGAAAGGTATATTTCTCAACTTTGTTTGTTCTGAAGTTAATCTGGCTTTAGTACCAATTAACACTTGGTGGATGGATACTGGTGCTACCACTCACACAAGTGTCACTGTGCAAAATTGCCTTAGGAGCCGAAAGCCAACTGATGGTGAAAGATGCCTCTATATGGGAAATGGTAACACGGTTGCTGTTGAAGCTATTAGTTATTTTAGAATTCAATTAGAGTTTGGTTTTTATTTTGATTTAGACGAAACTTTTGTTGTACTGTCGTTTAGATAGAACTTAATTTCTGTCTCTAGTTTGGACAACTCTGGTTACTTTTGTCAATTTGGAAATGGCAAATGTGTTGTTTCTCTAAATTCTCAAGTTGTAGCAACTGGCACTCGTGTTGATAAACTATACAAACTGGATACTAAGATAACTAATCATTATGAAAACTTGCACTCAAGTAACATTGGTATATAAAGAAACATAACTAATGAGAATTCATCAATGTTGTGGCATAAACAATTAGGTCATATCTCTAAACAGAGAATACAAAGACTTATGTCTGAAGAAATTCTCAATTCCCTTGATTTATCATATCTTTAGGTCGGCATAGAATGTGTAAAGGGAAAACAAACAAACATAAGGAAAATAGGTGCAAACAGGAGTAATGAACTATTGGAACTGATTCGTACAGATATATGTGGTTCGTTCCCTATGGCTTCATGAAATGGACAATAATACTTTATTAGTTTAATAGATGATTACTCTCGTTATGGTTATTTGTACTTAATTCATGAGAAGTCACAATCCTTAGATGTGTTTAAGAATTTCAAAGTTAAAGTTGAAAATCAACTAAGCAAGAAAATAAAGGCAATCAGATCTGACCGTGGTGGTGAATACTATAGTAGATATGATGGTTCAAATGAACAACGTCAAGGACACTTCGCCAAATATTTGACTGAGTGTGGTATAGTTGCTCAGTACACCATGCTTGGGACTCCTAGTCAAAATGGTGTTGCTGAAAGATGAAATCGAACTCTTAAGGACATGGCGAGAAGTATGATTAGTCATTCTTCTTTACTAGAATCACTTTGGGGGGAAGCACTTAAAACTGCAGTTTACATCCTAAACCGAGTTCCTAGCAAAGCAGTAGCTAAAACCCTATACGATCTGTGAATAGGTAAGAAGCCTAGTATTAGGCACTTATATGTCTGGAGTTGTTTAGCTGAGGCCAGGCCTTATAGGCTGAATGAAAAGAACTGGACTCAATAATTGTTAGTTGCTACTTTATAGGTTACCCAGAAAAGTCGAGGGGTTTCAAGTTCTATAATCCCTTAAACAGATCCTTTTTTGAAACAAGGAATGCCAAATTTATTAAGGATGTTGATTATCGTGGGAGTAATCAAAATAAAAATATTGTATTTGATGAGGAATGTGTTAACATTCCCACTATAGTTACAAATGAAAGTGATTGGTTAACCATACTTGACATTATTCAAATTGTAAATCAGGATAATGTTGAAAACACAATTTTACCTGTCATACCTCTTACTGTTGATTAGGAACCATTGCCTATTCAATGCAATGAAAATCAACAACCTCAATTAGAAGTGCCTATTAGGAGATCCACTAAAGAATGGAGAAATGCAATATTAGATGACTACATTGTTTATCTCAATGAACATGAATTTGACGTGGGGGTGGAAGATGATCCGACATCTATAAGTCAAGCCAAATCATGTTCAAACTCTAATAAGTGGATTGAAGCCATGAAGGAAGAGATGAAGCAATGGCAGATAATGGCATTTGGGATATTGTTGAGTTGCCTAAAGGAGTGAAACCGATTGGTTACAAATGGATATTTAAAACCAAAAGGGACTTGCATGGTAATATTGAAAGATATAAGGTACGCTTAGTCGCCAAAGGCTTCACTTAAAAGGAAGGCATTGATTATAAAGAGACCTGTTCTCCAATTTCAACAAAGGACTCTTTTAGAATCATTATGGCACTTGTAGCTCATTGTGATCTCGAGCTACATCAAATGGACGTAAAGATAGCGTTTCTCAATGGAGATATTAATGAAACAATATACATGGTGTAACTAGAGAATTTTGAATCCAATGATTCAAAGCACTTTGTTTGTAAACTTAAGAAGTTCATTTATGGTTTAAAGTAGCCATCCCGTCAATGGTACTAGAAATTTGATCAAGTGATAACCTTGTTTGGTTTTAAGGAAAACATCATTGATCAGTGCATCTATATCAAGTTTAATGGGAGCAAATTTATTATCCTGGTGCTATATGTAGACGATATTCTACTGACAAGTAGTGATATGGGTCTATTGCACGAAACCAAGAAATTTCTGTCAAAGAATTTTGAAATGAAAGATCTTGATGATACATCTTTTGTCTTAGGTATACAGATCCATCGAGATCATAAAGAAGGTATACTTGGTATATCTCAAAAGACCTATATTTATAAGGTGCTAAGTCTATATGGCATAGAGAATTGTGCACCAGAACACACTTTTGTTTCAAAGGGAGATAAGTTTAGTTTGCTCCAATGTCCTAAATTGGACACACAGAAAGATGAGACAGATAAAATCCCTTACGTTGCGTTTGGTTACTGTCTCCGGTAGCTGGAGACGAAACGAAACAGAAATTTAGAGACGGAACAGAACAAAAACTGGAGACAGTGAGGTGTTTGGTTATGGTGGACAGAACAGAGAAAACTGTCTCCGTCTTGAGGACAAAATGTGTTTGATTGCAGGGGACAAAACGAAAAAATAGTGCAAATGACAAATATGTCCCTGGTCCTTAATATGATTAGAAATATGTAATTCATTGATACTTTTATTATGAATGGATTGTAATAATAAATTTG
>JANIHZ010000208.1:38601614-38612138 GCA_027478365.1 Erythroxylum rufum | reverse complement strand
CTATGCGAAATAACTAGCTCAAAGGAAGGTTATTTTGGCCAGATAGTAAGTAAATTTTTATAACTTCACTGTGAAATAATCAACCCAAAGGAAGGTTATTTTGACCCGATGAGTAGTATTAAATTATGTGAAGCATTTGGCATAACATATTGACAATGTGTCGGTTTAAAGAAAGGCACATTGTTAGGCTGTTTTAGTTTCAATATTTTTTACTACGACCAAGAGTACCACTTACAAATTATTATTTCTGTCCAAAGACTGAATAATAATGTTGTGTTAGGTATATTGTAATCACCCCTTTTATAAATGTTTTATTTTGGCTTCTTAACTTCTTCACTCAATATTTCTATTCTTAAAGTGTCATCAATTTCTGCCAACATGAATAATATTTCCGTGCTTAACGGCACAAACTTCAAGAAATGGAATGAGCACGCAATGATTATGCTTGGCTGCATGGATCTAGACTTTGCATTTAGATTTGAATGTCCTACAGCTCTGACCAGCACCAGTACCGCTGATTAGATAGCTGCATACGAGAAGTGGGAACTTTCAAACTGCATGAGTCTGATGATCATGAAGCATTCCATTCCGGACTCCATAAAAGGTAGAATTCCTAATGAGGTTGATGTTAAGAGTTTCCTTAAGCAAATTTCTGACCGATTCGTTGTAAACGAAAAGGTCGAAACAAGCACTGTGTTGATGAAGCTTGTTTTAATGCGCTATAATGGACAAGGAAACATTAGGGAGTATATAATAGAAATGTTTAATCTTGTCACAAAGCTGAGGGCACTTAAGTTAGAGTTGTCTGATGACATACTTGTGCATTTGGCTTTGATTTCCCTTCCTGCACAATTCAGTCAGTTCAAAGTCTCCTACAATACTCAAAAGGAGAAATGGACCCTAAACGAACTTATAGCTCAATGTGTACAAGAAGAGGAGAGGCTGAATCAAGAGAAGACTGAAAGTGCTCATTTAGTAATAACTTCTCATGGAAATTTCAATAAGAGGAAAAGGAATAAAGGTAAAGCAACTGCAAACTCTGGAATAGTGCAAGGTGCACAAAAGAAACAGAATATGGATGTTCTCTGTTTCTTTTGTAAGAAACCGGGTCACGTGAAGAAAGAATGTACCAAGTATGCCAACTGGCGTGTTAAGAAAGGTATATTCCTCAACTTTGTTTGTTCTGAAGTTAATTTGGCTTTAGTACCGATTGACACTTGGTGGATGGATACTGGTGCTACCACTCACATAAGTGTCACTACAACTCTGGTTACTTTTGTCTATTTGTAAATGGTAAATGTGTTGTTTCTTTAAATTCTTAAATTGTGGAAACCGGTACTCGTGTTGATAAACTATATAAACTGGATACTAAGACAACTAATTATCATGAAAACCTACACTCAAGTAACATTGGTATTAAAAGAAACATAACTAATGAGAATTCATTAATGTTATGGCACAAGTGATTAGGTCACATTCCTAAACAAAGAATACAAAGACTTATGCCTGAAGGAATTCTCAATTCCCTTGATTTATTAGATCTTAAGGTCTGCATTGAATGTGTAAAGGGAAAACAAACAAACATAAAGAAAACAGGTGCAAACAGAAGTAATGAACTATTGGGACTGATTCATATAGATATATGTGGTTCATTCCTTACGGCTTCATGGAATGGACAATAATACTTTATTAGTTTCATAAACGGTTACTCTCGCTATGGTTATTTGTACTTAATTCATGAAAAGTCATAATCCTTAGATGTGTTCAAGAATTTTAAAGCTGAAGTTGAAAATCAACTAAGCAAGAAAATAAAGGTTGTCAGGTCTGACCGTGGTGGTGAATACTATGGTAGATATGATGGATCAGGTGAACAACATCAAGGACCCTTCGCCAAATATTTGATTGAGTGTGGTATAGTTGCTCAGTACACCATGCTTGGGACTCCTAGTCAAAAGGTGTAGCTGAAAGACGAAACCGAACTCTTAAGGACATTGTGAGAAGTATGATTAGTCATTCTTCTTTACCAGAATTACTTTGGAGCAAAGCACTTAAAACTGCAGTTTACATCCTAAACCAAGTTCCTAGCAAAGCAGTAGCTAAAATCCCATATGAGCTATGGACAGGTAAGAAGTCGAGTTTTAGGCACTTACATGTCTGGGGTTGTCCAGCTGAGGCAAGGCTTTATAGGCCGAATGAAAAGAAACTGGGCTCAAGAGGTATTAGTTGTTACTTTGTAGGTTACCCAAAAAAGTCGAAGGGATTTAAGTTCTATAATCCCTCAACCAGATCCTTTTTTGAAACAGGGAATGCCAAATTTATTGAGGATGTTGATTACGGTGGGAATCAAAATATAGATATTGTGTTTGATGAGGAGTGTGTTAACATTCCTACTACAGTTACAATTGAAAGTGATGGGTTAACAATACCTGACACTATTCAAATTGTAAATCAGGATAATGTTGAAAACACAATTTTACCTGTCATACCTTCAACTGTTGATCAGGAAACATTGCCTGATCAAGGCAATGAAAATCAACAACCTCAATTAGAAATGCCTATTAGGAGATCCACTAGAGAAAGGAGAAGTGCAATATCAGATGACTACATTGTATATCTCAATGAACATGAATTTGATGTTAAGGTGGAGGATGATCCGATATCTGTAAGTCAAGCCAAATCATGTTCAAATTCTGATAAGTGGATTGAAGCCATAAAGGAGATGAAGTCAATGGCAGACAATGACGTTAAGGATCTTGTCGAGTTACCTAAAGGAGCGAAACTGATTGGTTGCTAATGGATATTTAAAACCAAAAGGGACTCATATAGTAATATTGAAAGATATCAGACATGCTTAGTCACTAAAGGCTTCACTCAGAAGGAAGGCATTGATAAAGAGGCCTTTTTTCCAGTTTCAACAAAGGACTCTTTTCGAATCATTATGGCACTTGTAGCTCATTGTGATCTCGAGCTACATCAATTGGATGTAAAGATAGCATTTCTCAATGGAGACTTTGAAGAAACAATATACATGGTGCAACCAGAGCACTTTGAATCCAATAATTCAAAGCACCTTGTTTGCAAACTTAAGAAGTCCATTTATAGTTTAAAGTAGGCATCTCGCCAATAGTACTGGAAATTTGATCAAGTGATAACCTCGTTTAGTTTTAAGGAAAACATCGTTGATCAGTGAATATATATCAAGTTTAGTGGGAGCAAATTTATTATCTTGGTATAATTAATAAGTACGTTGTTAAGTTGATAAATAATTATAACACAAAAGAAAAACATATTATTTATTTATTAAGCTCGCCAAGTGGCTTTTGGGGAGGAGGGTCCCGTTGCTTTTTTATGGCCTTTTGCTCCACTACAATGATTATTTTACCGATAGAGAACACTTAAGCATTCTTACTCAGCACTTATTTTTGTTAACTAATGGTTACTCTAAATGCACGAGCTTCCCCTTTCTAACTGATTAAATTCAACTCCAAAACCAAAGTGCTTGCACCTTAAGGAGGCAACAATATAATTGTCTTACTTGTTCCTAAGAGCAAAGTACGATACATCAACTTAATGTAGGAAGTGAATGGCAATGTCAGGAAGGAATGTGATATCTTATGTACAGGGGAAGTTAATTCATTGTTTTCATCAATTATATCTTTTGCTTCATGAAGGGCACTGCACGATGCGAGGAGATCCTCTGTTTCACTCCACCAACGTCTATTCACTCTAATCCACTCATTTCATAATATTTTAATGAAATGTATGGATAAAAATCGGTGACAGAGGGTTGGCACAAGAAGAGTGGAACAGAGGATGTGATCCTTACCTTTGCATGATGGCCATTTTCATTGTACAATTTGCTGTCTGTGGAAAGTGAGAGGCCAACTACCTGTACATTAGCGTTATAATTTGAGCATCTTAATGTCAACGGTCATATTTCTTGCCGCTCAGGAAAATTAAAATTAAAGAAAAGAAGAAGAAAAAGCCAATTCTGAAAGAAGGAACATGTTATGTGTTTCCAGACATTGCAAAGCTTTATTGGCCTCAAGTCTTGGTACGATTTTGATGTACACTGAATTGCTGAAGTTGGGTGCCACTGCCACGCCAAAAATGTTATAAAAGCTTTATTTTACAAACATTAAATGCGAGTTCCCAGTAATGGACACAAAATCTACCCAACTCTCATCTTATCTAGCCTACCTTTTCTTATTTTTCCTCTAAGAACTGTATGTATAACATATCTTTTCATTTTTTTTACAGTAGACCTGTAACTGATATTCTTCAGATATACATTAAATAAATTTCTTTCGAAAATGCTATATTTTTTATTTATCATCATCCCCACGTTTCAAGATCAGTCACTTAGTTTTGTGGACTCCGCCTCCTAATATTCTAGAAAAAATTTGTAGAACTACAAGACGTAAACATAAACACAAACCTCCACGATAATTTAGAAGCTTTAAAGAGATTCCATGAACCATTTGGACCACCCCGTAGGTGCGTGTTATGTTGCTTGGAGGATTGATATTTTGGACCACTTCTCCTACAACGTGTATTGAATAATGAATTGTTGACAAATTGGATGTCTCAAAAGATGTTGAAAGTGTACTTTTCACAAACGTTGAATGCTAGTTTCCAGGAATGGAATCAAAACCTACCCAACACCAACATAGCCTCTCCTTTCAAGTCCGACAAATATTTATATTATCATGCACAGGTTACATACATAAGATAGCATCCTTTTCTCAAATCTCACATCATACACATGAAAAGGAAATAAACCAAATTTCACCTTTTTTACCAGCTAATTTTTATATAACAAAAGGATATGTTATACAATTACAGACATACAACTGATATGCCGCTAGTCCTAGAGGGCTCATAATAAATACTATGTTGCAATAAACGAAAGGCTGTACTTTCAAAATATAAGCATCTGTGGATGATATTAGAAATGGACGGGGGAACAACAACAAAAGAAAGAGTGGGTAACGCCCAATGTCCAAACTAGAAAAGGATCTAATTTCGATGCCCGACTCCAAAGTGGAACCTTTTCGCGTGTCTATCATTAAATGCATATTCAAGACGCAGAGGGCCCAATGGCGAGTCCACACGAACGCCAAAGCCGTATCCATATCCGCTTCCAGGCTTTAGCCTTGCCCCAGCTGGATCACCTGTTCAACAAGAATCAGAATTCTCAATCACAAATGTCAAAATGTTCTAGAGACGCTTGTCAACAACAGGTTAAATTCTCAGTTGTAGATTTTTATGTTATTTGATTAAAAAAAGAAAAAAGACGTACGCCCCATCACGTCTTTAAGATGCCTAAAACAGCATGCGACAACCGGAATTTCCAGCTAACTGGAGTTTGTCAAAGGCCTTTGAACTCAACAGAAGATACCACAAGGACGGTTTTGCTAAGTTCTAAAAGACTAAACTCCATATATTGTCACATCAAACATTAATGCTCAAGGACAAGGAAAAGACTTTAGATTTATGATGGTGGATGTTTCCGAAGTATGTTTTGAGAGTTGTCCCCCGTGCAAGTGTCTGGACATTCACCTTCGCCAACATCAAAATTTCGAAAGGCAGGTAACAAAAATGAGATAACCTACCAAGCACAGTGGGCCCAGAGCCTAGATCAGTACCATAGTCAGCAAAAACAACTCCCTCCACAGGGCCCAACTGCAAAACAGGGAAGAGAAGAGGATCGATACAGTTCATATTCCACAGGCAGCAAGACATGCAATGCCTATGCAAATATCATCAACTCGCATCATGATAAAGGAAAAGAAAAGAGAAACAAGTACCATATAGCATTAAATACAAAATTTATAAAATAGTTGTTGCCATCACTTACCACAGGAAAAGAAATTTCACCGGAGCCAACAACATAAGACCGTCCAGACCCTACAGCACCTTCTTCATACCCTCGCACACTATTTGTGCCACCGATGGCAAAGGCTTCATGAGGAGAGAACTTACCTACTACATGGCCACCAGATAAACTACAAAATTGAAACAAGGGCCGAGTCAGCATGATGAATCAAACTATCACAGCCAAGTATTGCCATGAGAAATATGCAGATGGAAAAGTAAAAAAGTGAAAATTTTTTGATCCAAAAGAAGTTTTTCAGGAACGTTTGTTAATAATAAGAACAAGTAAATTTGCCATAATCTTTTCAAAGCTGTATTGGGGAAACACCCTTCTGGTTTATCCAGCATTTTTACATCCCGGTTCCGCTGTTGCAAGTATGCCGGTTCAACTAAGCATATTACAACTTAAGAGAGACATCAAACATACACCATACCTCAGAAGAAAAAGAGCCGGACCTATTTCTACGCCCTTTCTTGCCCGAGCATTTACTCTGTTGAAAAACAGCCACTCAGGCCAAAGAGGAAGACATTGTTCCATGTTCAATACAAACTGTAAAGAAACACAAGTGATGGTGGTGTTCGTAAATACAAATAAATATAGTCATTGGCGACATAATTTTGACAAGTAAAAAGAAAAGCAAGCAAATACAATCATAATAAAAGTAGGAGAATTTTTTTTAATGATAGTAACAACCATTGATGAGCCATGTTCACCAGATCCAGTATAAACACTTTCAACTTTTGCTAGTAGCATATCATCACAGTTCTTGCCACTGCATGACAAACAGTGAAGAAACAACATCACATTCTACTTCTAGCATATTTGCAACAAGGACATAGAAGTAACTAAAATATCCAGGCAGCAACAGATACAGTAATGGAGATTATACCTTGCAGTAAGAGGACTACTATAGCAATCCTTAATAATTGGATTTCCTTTTTCATCCCGTACACCAGCATGCTGAGCATGTTAGAATTGATGAAGAAGTCAACAGTTTGAATTGCAGTTTAAAACACCAAAAGAAATAACATGAAGAAGTGGTACATAGGAAACAAAACTATTATGACATATCCAAAAAATTCAAGTTCAATAGTTGAGGTATTAGAATTAAAAATTTATGAATCAACCACATGAGCCGAACTGCCAAATGAGGTATGGACTTTCTTAGCTATTCTTTTAGAGGTGTTCTCCCTAACGATCATGTTTTGACAAAAGCAAAAAATAAAACTTGAATGATGCAAGTACCTGAAAAATAAGTCCAGCAGTTCCACTCCACTTTGGCCTTATAGGTCGACTGAATTCTACACCAGCAGTTATGCGGCCAATTGTCAGACTGCTATTGCCAGGTTGGTTACCATGAACAAGATTCCCAGGGGTCCTTGAATTCTAGAATAGAAAGAATTAGACCAGATGGAGGGAGAAAAGAGCCCACCACTGTGACGACGTAAGTGTGATGACATTGAAACACAAGATGCTACCTGAACCATAATGGTTCTTGAGGTTCGCTTATCATCACCTTGAATCCATGGATCTGTGTAGTTTATGCGAAATATGGAGTCAATCTGCCCTCGCTCCAATGAAATATTGAGCTTCTGGTTTCTTCCGAAAACATTTCTATGAGAATATGCAAAGCTGGAATGACAATAGAACAGGTAAAACAGAACATGATTAGGTGACAGTAATAAAATAATAAATGTAATATGCTGGATCAGAAAAAGAAAAGAGAGAATGCAGGGAAGTTAGTTTGACATTTACTGGCCCATTTGAATTGCATGTGATGGAAAAGGAAAAAAAGAAAAAAAGAAAACAATAATCATATTTCTTACGTAGCATTACCTTCCAATGAGTCCTGATAGAGGGCCACTTGTGATCCTAGAATTCAAAAGATAATCAGAAATACATGTTATAAAAATCACATATGAACAAAGTATAGCATGTACAGTCTTCACCAAAACTTTTGAACATACATATAGCTCTAAAAGATCCGAACTTTCACTCACCCACTTGATATTCCACCACCAGCAGAAAATCCACCACTTGGACGCTCAACAACATTCATTATCAAATCAACTTTGTTGGTGTCTAGATATAATCATGAAACGAGAAGAAAACAATCATATAAAAAAACTATAAGATAACACATGAGAATCAATATGCCAAGTATATAATAATACAGAATCCATGTAAAGCACAAAACATCAGAATTTAACTTCACAAAAGCCAAGTCTAATTTAGACGAGTGATGCTTGAAGAGCAGTGAAGACTAAGCCATGGTTTCTTCCATAGAAAACAAGGTTAAAGTTTTACCTCCAGCAGGTTGGGGAATAATGCTGACATCTTCCATTATTCCCATGGTTAACACAGTATCCACATCTCTCTTTCCTTGAAGCATGCTGTAAATCTGTGGAAGGATAATGGCAACGAAGAAAAAGGAAAAAGGAGAGGAAGTTTGATAGAGTTCCCAACCATTAGAAATAAACAGATGACCCATTTAACCATGAATAAGTGGACAACAAAACCACGCTAAGCAATAGAAGACAATAATTAAAAGGCCTAGAATATGTTGGACACACAAAGATGCAGATGCCCATTGTTCAGTTGAATGTTGACATCTTCAAAATACAAGGGTTGTTTCTCAATTTGTAGATTCAGCATTTACTAGAGACTATACAAAGCAAGAATAATGGTGGCGAAGATATGGGTCCGGAATTACCTGCCCCTTTTTGGTTGTAAGCTGTCTAAGTATTGTTTCAGGTTTTGTCTTCCCTTTGGTTGGTTCACCACTAAGACAACAGTAAAGAATGAATTAGTTTACTCAATATAGAAGTAGCTTTGACTATAATTTAGACGTGCGTATGTATGTAAGTTCATGCATCTGTCTTTCATACAATAGCATGAAAAAAAAAGTAAAGTTCAAAGCAAATAAAAGGTAGGCCTTACGTCTTACGGTCAAGGAAACGTATAGAAACATTATTCACCTCCGCTTCAGCAACTTGCAATCTTATAATACCCCCAGAGAGGATCTCGACACCTGAAACCTAATTTTGATGAAGCAGAAAAGTGCACTGAAAGTGAAAATTTGCTCTTTTAGCACAAGGTAAAAATACCAGATCACACTCGCAAGAAACATTTGTAAAGCAGCAAATATACAGAAGAAAAAGCACTGACCAAGCCAAATAGACCACGTTCCATGTACCAGTCATTGATAGAATTGATGACTTCATCTAAATGCCTAATATTAACCACTTTTCCTGCACAGCTTGATAGAATAATAAATCAAGCTCATTGAAGGTCTAACACTAAGATATTTTGATACTCAAACATCATAAAAGAGGACTTTACTATGAACGGACACATAGTCATGAACCAATATTCATAACCTACCATATCCACTGCGGAAAGCATCTTCTAGAAATTTTGTAGGAAGAACACTTGCTCCTTCACATACCAGACCATGAAAATCTTGGTTTGGTTCTACCTTATGCCACAAGAAAGCATAATTAGTCATTCATCCAATTCAAAACCAATTAGAACACATGTTTCTAACCTAGCATTATCATACAACAAAATTTTCCAGTTAAAGAATAATCAAATGAATGGTACAATAAAAACAAAACCTTAATCAATAGAACCACAACTGCTATACCTGAAATACCAATCTGATACCATCACGAGTATCAACGGCAACAGGCATACAGGAGCTGAAGTAGCCGCTATCGATGATCCTATGAACATCCTCTTGGACCTCACGCACAGTGAGAGCCGAATTGGCTCTAGAAGCTTTAAGTGCAGCCACAGCTTCAGCTTCCAGGTCTTTCCTCTCCAGCTCCTCACCATCTTTGTTCCTTACCAACACTTCGCTAATCAAAACCCTCTCCTCGTCATGTCTACTCGAGGAGTGAGTAGTAGCAGTATTTCCCTTCTGCTGTGACACCGCGGCCTCCGACGACGACTCCGGCGGTTGCGATAGCGACAATGACGCCGAACAGAGGATCGGCAACTTAGCTCCGCCCTTGGAATCATTCGACTGAGACAGCGACAAAGATGCCAAAGAAAGAAGAGAAGAGCCGTGACGCAAGCAAGGTAGCTGTAGGTGGGAATTGGAGCCAGTTACGATCGAGCGGACGAAATTACTGAAAGTGAGTTTGAATTTGGCGATTTCAGAATTAAGAGTGCGAGAAATGAAAGGTAAAGGAAGAGGGAGAGGAAGCCTTGGTTGTTGTTGGTGGTTTTGATCGGGAATCTTGACGGAAGACAAAGTGAAGAAGTGCACGTCTTCGTTTGGAGGCATTGTTTTAAGGGGATAAACCCTAAAAAACTAGCCACTACAGAGAGTGAGAGCTAATCGGAGAAGAAGAAGGCGAATAACCGTTGATTTTAAGTGGTGGGCTCATTCTGGTTTGGGTTTTGGTATTGGTATTAGAGGAAGGACATTGGATATCCTGTACACAAAGCTGAAGAGTGAGGAAGCCCGAGAAGTTTGATGCTCAAATTTGTCATTTAAATTATGCCCTTTGTTTGCTTTTTATTCCTTATGTTTGATTCGAGCTTTGATTTTTTATGAAATAGAATATAATAATTTATAATAAAATAGAATATAAATAAATATAATATTAAAAAATTATTTTTTAGAAAAAATAAAAAAG
>JANIHZ010000208.1:38324822-38337097 GCA_027478365.1 Erythroxylum rufum | reverse complement strand
CACTGTATGATTGAAAAGGGCTTATGCCATATTTGATTATGGTCTTCTGCATATTGTGCTTTGTGATTCAAAAAAAAAATGTACCGACTTTTGAGTAATCAAGTGTTTAGCACGCCACCCTCGAGGGACAAGGACTCGGATGTCACCAACGATATCGGGTTCGGGTCACGCGGGAGTGG
Organism: Erythroxylum rufum; assembly: GCA_027478365.1. Lineage (NCBI taxonomy): Eukaryota > Viridiplantae > Streptophyta > Magnoliopsida > Malpighiales > Erythroxylaceae > Erythroxylum > Erythroxylum rufum. The sequence goes on along the minus strand of JANIHZ010000208.1, from coordinate 38,336,918 downwards.
GGTGTTACAGAAGTAATCATCCCTATTTGAACATGTACAATCCAGAGTGGCAGAACCACTCAAATTTCTTTTGCTCTAACAAAGCAAGGACCCAAATAGAAAATGTAACTCTTTCTTCTTTCTTTAAAGATTGTTGTTTCTATTCTTACCGTAACAAATTTTGTTGTAAAATTTCCTGAATAAATACGAAAGGTGGTTTCTCTTCATGACTTAAAAAATGTAGTAATTGATTTTGCGATGGCATTCAATTCAAGGCCCTTATTGTAGGCTTCTCTTGCCACCGGTCAACAGACAACACCAAGGAAACCGGAAAATTTTCTGCCTTCACAACAACTTCACTTCTGTAAGTTCTATTTTTGGTTATCGAATTTTTCAGGCCATTAAACTTCTTTCCCAGTTCTTTCGGTGTTTCTAGTATTTCGGCTTTCTGTTTGTTCATTTTGCATATATACCAGTTCCAGGCTTCACTCGTACCTCTCTCTGTTTTGTTTTTTGCTCCAAATTATCCAAAACAACAGGTAGGGTGATTTATCTCTGCTGCTTCTTTTTTCTTCCTCCAAGCAATCGTTTTCAGTGAGTTCGGTAATCTATAGCACGTAGGATTCAAATGATTTTCTAATATCACTTGCTATTTGGTTGATTTGCATATGACTTAGGAATGATGTGATTGGTAAATTTACCCATCCAGTTTCGCTTTTGGAATTATGTGGGTCATTTCTTACAATCTTAAAACGTCACTAACAATGTTCATTACTGAAACAGCTTCTTTGCTGAGTCTTTTAACTATATCTTGCCTATTCTAGAATTAGAATTGCTTCAGCAGATTTCTGCAAAATCTGTTGCGTAGTTTCATGTAACGTGTTCATCTCTCATCTGAGAATATCAACATAAAATTCCTTTTCAAAAAAAAAAAAAAAGAAGAATCATCATAAATTTTTTTCTGGTTTAGATGATTTCTGAATGTCCTCTTTGAGTATAAATATAGTATTTTGGTCTATCGAAATGGTGTCAGCTGCTTAATTCCATCTGTTACAATTCATGCCATTGGCTGTTTGCGTCAGTAACCATGGACAAGGAATCAGTACTTGTTTCATGTCAGATTTCAGAAAGGCGCCAAAATGATGTCCTGACGTTCCAATTGAACATCTTAGATTTATGTTTATCAAGAACATGTTATCTTGTCCAAACTTATTTAATCTAATGTAATGTTGATTTTTGTAGGCTGCTAATATTGAGAAGAAATGGCTGACAACACTAAGTTGCAACCACCTTTCATGAAAAAGGTGGCCAACCAGGCCTATCACAATTCCACCTTTTCCCATGATTCACAATATAGAAATGGGGGCTTCCAGAGGAATGATGTAAATCCGAGACATATGGCTTTTGCCACTTATTCCAATGCAGCATTACAGTGTACAACGACACACATCCCTGACCTGCGATTGACTGCATCAACCACCTCCCAAGTGTTTGTTCATGCACCATCAGAAAAGGGTCTTTCAAGCTTTGCTACTGATTTCCTTATGGGTGGAGTTTCTGCAGCCGTGTCTAAAACTGCTGCAGCTCCCATTGAACGCGTGAAGCTTTTGATCCAAAACCAGGATGAGATGATAAAGGCCGGTAGACTCTCTGAACCCTATAAGGGAATTGGCGATTGTTTCTCTCGAACAATTCGAGATGAGGGCATGATGTCATTGTGGAGAGGGAACACAGCAAATGTTATCCGTTACTTCCCTACTCAGGCCTGTTATTTCTTCTTATGCCGACACTTGAATCAACTATTTCCACTACTTCGACTTTCTTTTTGATTTTTCTCGTCTCATTCAGGCATTGAACTTTGCATTCAAGGATTATTTCAAGAGGCTTTTCAACTTTAAGAAAGATCGTGATGGCTACTGGAAATGGTTTGCTGGTAATTTGGCATCTGGCGGTGCAGCTGGTGCCTCTTCACTATTCTTTGTCTACTCTTTGGATTATGCTCGAACCCGCCTCGCAAATGATGCCAAGGCTGCAAAGAAAGGGGGTGGAAGGCAATTCAATGGCTTGGTTGATGTCTACAGGAAGACTCTGCAAACAGATGGAATTGCTGGGCTCTACCGTGGATTTAATATTTCATGCGTTGGCATAATTGTGTATCGTGGTCTGTATTTTGGAATGTACGATTCTTTGAAGCCAGTTATTTTAACTGGAAAGTTGCAGGTTAGTGGATCGCTTCCCTTCTCCTTCATATGGATCCTGTTTGATATTTTGATTCATGCCAAGGCTTTCTAAGAAAAAAATTCTCCTGTCTTCCTATGATGGTTACAGGATAGTTTCTTCGCTAGCTTTGCTCTTGGTTGGCTTATCACCAACGGAGCTGGCCTTGCGTCCTATCCAATCGACACAGTCCGCAGAAGAATGATGATGACATCCGGTGAAGCCGTCAAGTACAGGGGTTCCATTGATGCATTCTCTCAAATCCTCAAAAATGAGGGTGCCAAGTCCCTCTTCAAGGGTGCCGGTGCTAACATACTGCGCGCAGTTGCAGGTGCTGGTGTGCTTGCAGGATATGACAAGCTTCAGATGATCGTCTTTGGGAAGAAGTATGGGTCTGGAGGGGCCTAATTTAAGCTCATGTTTAACTTTGTCACCCTCATACATTACTAGGTTCAAGGTTGCTTGCTTGATCCTCCGAGTGGATGCCCAGGATCCGAGTTTCAAATTCTTTAGATGAATATTGCTAGTAGTATATGGGACTCAATATGGAAGGGTTCCTGATGATCCTCTTAATTTCTTGCATCAGGATTTTTCCTCCATCTCCCTTAATTATGCAAATTACAACCTTTGTTTTCCCTTAAAGGGACTGGCTTTCTATCCCGGATAAACGATTGAGAGTTTCATATTTACATAATTTGGATTGACATTTTCCTTGGTAATTATTGTCGATCGTTTTATCCTCTTACCCTTTAGTTCGAAGGTACAGTACCCTAGTTATCTTTGTGATCCAATGATTTGCCACTTTACACTCTTAACCATTTTCCTACTGATAACAGTTACCGTGGAGTTGCTTGCTCAAAATTTTTCCCTTTTGATTCCAAAGAGACAAGTGCCTATGAAAAGTATAAATTAAATTGGAAAATTATGCAAAGTCATTCGTTTAGATAATCGAAAGAAATTGATGAAACAAAAAAAAAAATCAGAACTCTTTAATTGGAAGGGTGAAAACTTAAACCTACGAGTACAATTCTACAAATGACGAGACTTGGGATTTAGGATAACAAGTAGAGAGGGACACTTCATACCTTAGTTTCTGTATCTTAATGAATGACTGAAAATTGACTTTTATATCACAGTACCACAAAGTGCAAAAGATGAGATGAACTCAAGGCACAAAGAGATATAGAGTTAGTGTGTTCTAACGCAAGACCTCATCTTTAATTAATTATAAATGAAAACGCAAGATGTTGAGCCATGGAGGTGAAAGATTTGAGCAGCGGTTGGTCTTACCTTCAAAAGTAAGCAAGTTGTAAGGACGCATATATATATATACGGCTTAGCTTTCAAGTAAGTGGGACAAAGCTTGATAAAGTACAAACCAATCAAAACTCATCTTCGCGAGTTCTATTTCCATTAGAATTTTGTTTTCTTTTTTACTATTTGAAGTGTACTAGCCTTTCTATTTTACATAAATAGCAGAATCGGTTGTTGCATTTACGTTTTGGACCGGTATAGATTGTATTATAATTTCGGGAATGGCCTCGAAGAATTCCTTGAGTTTTTACATTTGTGAAGACAATATCGCATATTCCACTACAAGAAAATAACACAATTCGCAACGTTTTATTGTGAAGACTTTTACTTTTCGTGACGTTTAAAAAACGTCATGAAAAGTTCAAAATTTTCACAACGTTTTACGAAAACGTCGCGAATTTGTTACACCTTTTGCAACGTTTTATCAATAAAACGTCACAAAATAGAAACCGCGACGTTTTGTTGAATAAAATGTCGTTGATGGTGTGGTGGAAAATTATACTCGACGCTAGATAATAACCCAACCCATCATCTCCTAAACTAGCTACCCCGAGTGTTATCTTTGTCTATTGGTTAGGTATAGTCAGTTCAGCTGAAACAACCTACATACCCCTTGGATTTTTAATCCTTGATTCCTGCTAGCCTTGTTGATACAGAGGATTTTCCACTACTGCTTGTGGTTTACCTGGAAACATAGCCAACATTTGCATCTTTGTAAGGTGGATAACATTGATATTAGGTAAGAAAGGGAGTAAGGAGTAAGAAGAGAGTTGCGTAAGAATCATGGAAACTTCTTTAGATCTAGTTCTTTTATCGTCAAATTTGTCTTTGTCTAGTTTGTCTTATAGTGTGAAGCGTGTTTTATCAAACAAAATAGAAAATCTTGTAGAAGTTACTCATGTAGAAAATCGTGTTTGTGAGTCTTCTTTACCATTGTTGAGTCCGTACAGTATTTATTCTCGTGACTGTTCTTGGATGAGAAATATTCGTAGTCTGTTGTCTACTACTTGACCTCGTGTAAAAGAAATCGTCCAAAGTTTCAAATTGGAACAGTGTGGTCTCAGATCTACAACTGCAGAACAATATGTAAAGCCGGATATCCCTAAGGAGCTGATTGCCTTATGAAGAAAGCAGAACCATACATATCTACACCTTGGAGCTCTACGACTTGTTCTAACCTTACATGAAAGAAAAGGTATTCCTGCTACAGTCAAGATATCCCTTCTAGACACTGCCTACACAATGTACCATAATGCTCTTATTGGTACCTTGCTAACTACTCTTGACAGAGGAAGTGTCATCTTGACCATAGCACCTGATTTCAATATCAGGTTGGATGGTCCCACTTTGGCTGAATGACTATAAGTTCAGATCCAGATCACTGGAGCAGATCAAGATCCCACAGCTATTATGGCTACTCTTCATCACCAGATGATCTATCTTCTACAAAATCATGTTTTGGGAATAAATTTTCCAAACTTTACTTCGGGTGCTCTCTATATGGTTGCTGATCGATCGAATGATCAGACTACTATCCTTCAGATCCCGAAGCAGTTGCCTTCACAAGAGCTTGAAAAGTTGATGCCAACAGAATGGATTACTAACTACTAGAAGGTATTCCACGCATCTCATCGACACTCTTTTCATACAACAACTCCTCTGATTTTGAAAACACTGAGAGATGGCTTAGTCAAATCCATCTATACGCGGCCCAGCGACGATACACCTGGTCCATCAACATCAGGATCCATCCTAATGATCCAGCCCATTAAACAGTTAGATCTACCAGATCTATCATCTAGGGCTAAAAGCCTTACGATCTAGCCCGTATTTTCTCATACGGAAGGTAAAGATGGTTTTCCAATCCATTATTTTAAATCTAATAGAGATCCAGTCTATGTCAGTCATCATCGTGGACACTTTGTATGGGATGTCGACCCATCCATGTGCAAACTAGATTGTGAGATCTGTCTCAACCCTGAGTCAGATAGTGATGATGATCCAAGAGATCAACGGAGAAGGAAGAAGAAGCCAAAGCCCAAATCTCAATGCTTACCTTCTCAGTATCATCCTCTTGGTGATGATCCAGATCAAGACGATCCAAATGGTCTATTGATGATAGAAAGGTCCAAACCAAGGTCTCTAAGGGAGATGCTTAAGTCGTCTAAAACATGCAGATCTACTATAGGATCTTGTAGATCTATGCCAGCAATTCCTGTTCAACCTCCTACTCCTATGCCCTGTATGATGACAAGGCCAGACGAGGATAACTTTCCTCAATTATCCAGGAGTACTGATGAATCATAGAGGGTTATCTCTAACCTGTACATCCGAACCATAGGAATTACTTCACATGGTACACCCATGTCAAACCCTTCTGATGAAGTTCTCAACTGGCAGGCACATAATGCGGTAGCACAGAATAAAGTTCTGAGAAAGATTGATTCCAAGCTGGATGGAATTAGTCAACAAAACTTTGCTACGCACAAGAAAGTCAATTCTATTTCGGAACAGATACAAACGATGTATTGGTCTTACAAAGCCCAGATTCAGCGTCTTGATGCTGAACTCAAACAATATATTTATGCCCATTATATGGTGCCAGAATTCAACTTCAAAGTTCATGAGATACATAAGATACAAAGGACAGTACAACAAATGGAAGCTGATATGCATGCAGCTCAATTTAAACAGATATATGGCTCATCCTCTTTGGATTTTCCAAACACAAAGCCATCATATCCCTCTTTTATGTATCAACAGTATCTATAGAAGAAGCTGACTATTCAAAGGTATTCAAGTTCAATTATCCTTTGATTAAACAATACATACATCCTCAGATAACTCAAGAGAAACCTCAACAGTCAAAGTTAAAACCAACATTTGATCGTAAGCCTAAGCCTCGAGTTTCTGAGTCCTCAAAGGTTCCAGAAGCGTCATCTTCATATACACCTTTTGACCTAGAACAATAGTGGAGTAAATCTGTATAGATACATACACCACCAGACTCTCCACCTTTAGTTCACCTTTCCACCTCTGTACCTGGGAAGGATAAAGCTAAAATGCCAGAGTAGATAGCTACTATAACCACCAAATCTCTTGCAGATAATTCCAGTTCTCAATCTGAGAAAACTGATTCGGAAAGCAATACATCTGAAGTCTCTGCAACACTAACTGAGTGTTCACCTGAACTCACATCACAGTCATCCTATGAACCAGTCTCTTCACCATCGATTGATGATTCAGCCAACTTTGTTGATCTGTCAGAATTACCAAATGTTCTGATGACTATGCCTCAATATACTAAAGAACCAGAAATCAATGAAGCAGAATCTATTGGGACTGAACCCTTCAAACCAAAGCCTGCACCTCAAGAAACACCAGCTCAGCCAACTGCACAGGCTAGAACCAAACCTACTTCAGGTCCTTGGTTTACATTCGATGATCTACCTCCTAAAAAATGGAGAGATAGACTTCATGAATTCGGTGCGTAGATTGATCTTCAAATGACCAGACCAAATTATCACTTGCCATATATTTTGTCTGAATTCACATCCAAATTCACTGGTACTTTGTAAGAATGGTGGCAAAGTATTTTGGACTATCAACGTCTTCAATACATATAAGTATCAACTGCTGGAGCACTACTTGGAATAATTCACAAAGAATTTATTGGTAACTAGAAGTTGGTTGACAAAAGAATCCGTCAGGAGTATTTAACAATAAATTGTTGTTCTCTTGATAAGCGTGATATTCACAAGCATTACAAACGCATGACAGAAAGGTATTATCTCTTGAATGGATGGAATGATGTTAACTTGCGATATACTTTTATATCATCTGTTCCAGATGAAATACAGCCAGAACTACAACGGACCATAGTTTCTCTACAAAGAGACATGTCAACAATTTCTCTTGGAGAAATCTATCAGCTTGCTTTAGCTTCTCTTGACAAGCTATGTGATCAGCATACTTTGTTCAAGAATATCCTTAAAGGAGGTCCAGTTCTGAAATAGGCTTGTAAGAAGCCATATCTCCAGATAAAATGCAAAGATAAAAAGACTTGTGAGAGCCATAGCAGCGAGAAAGCTCATTTTTCTCAAGTCTACCAATGGAGAAAGTTCCACAGGAAGAAGGAAGGCCTACAGCCTTGGAAGCAAAACTTCAAAAAGAAGAACATACGCAAAAAATGCAAATTCATGAGGTTCTTCAAAAAATCCTCACACCGGAATAAGCCTCGGTGTTTTATCTATGGAAAGCCAGATCACTTTGCAAATAAATGTCCTCAGGCAACGAAGAAAGATGTTAACTAAAGAATCTTGAAACTCTTATGCCTATTCATCCTCAGAGCAACATTGAAGAATTACTTGAGGAACAATCTAGTAAGGACAGTGATACATAGTTTGTTGTCTCTATGTCAACTGATGAAGAAGAATTATCACAATCATCTACCTCTACTGATGATGATTCATTATACATGTTACAGCAGAAATGTATGAAGATAGATTGTACTTTAGTGCAAAGACCTTAAGTCTAGATCCAAATCTTTTAGCAAGATAAATATGACAAACCCATTGGTGCTATTGGGTTTATGGATACTAGTTCTAGTCGTACAATCATGAAGCCCAATATCTTATCATCGGAAGCATGGACATCTCATGAAGAGTATTTTATTGCAGCTGATGGTAACTCTTTCAAAATTAGGTTTATAACTAAGAGACGAATTGGTATTAGTTTCTTCCCTCAGTGTACAGTTTGGACTAAAGTAATTGGAAGCAATCTATAAGACCCATATCTTCTTATTGGGATGGACACATATAGTAAAGCCCAACCTTTACAGATTCTACCCATAGGCCTCAGGTATCGAAACCTTTTCAATCCATACACTGACATCAAAAATGTATTTGAACTAACTTTAGTTCTAACACATTACACTGGACTTAGAGATAAACTGTTGAGCTATTGTCCAGAGTCTCATGCACAGTTTACTCATCCATATCCTCTGTGGAAAAACTCAAACTCTTTCATAAGTCTACCATTCAAAAAGAATGAGGATATAAATCTCATAAAAGCTACACATCTAGGAATGAATCTTGACGACTTAAAGCTTGCACAAGATGAGTGTGCGGTATTATTACAGCAAAGATTGATCGAGCCCACAAAGTCGGATTGGGCTTGCCAAGCATTCTATGTCAACAAACATTCGGAGCAGAAACGTGGAAAGAAACATCTAGTGATAGACTACAAGCCTCTTAATGCTTTCCTACAAGATGACAAGTTTCCTTAGCCCAAAATTAGTACACAGGTACTATTCCTTAAGGAAGCTGTTATCTTTACAAAGTTTAACCTTAACGCAGGTTTTTGGCAACTGGGTATACACCCTGAAGAATGTTACAAGATTGCATTCTACATTCCCAATGCTCAGTACCAATGGACTTTGATGCCTTTTGGACTCAAAGTCACACCATCACTGTTTCAAAAGTCCATTACAAAAATCTATGAGCCTATCCTCAACAGTGCCTTGATCTACATTGATGATATTCTACAGTTTTCAACGACTCATGAGGAACATTAGGCCCTTCGTCAAAGAGTTTTAGACCTAACCCAACAGTATGAAATTATGCTTTTGGCCTCGAAAAGTACTATTGGTACAATAGAAATAGAATTTCTTATAATGCAATTCAAAGATAGATTCTATCAGCCAGGCCCACATATTACAAAAGAATTATTGCAATTTCCTGATGAAAATCTCACTGTTAAATAGATACAACAATTCCTAGGGATTGTTAATTACATCAGAGATTTCATATCACATGTGGTAGCCTATACATCAAGCTTATTTAAGCTTTTATGCAAGAATCCACCAATATGGGGAAAAAAGAATAGACTACAGTTGTCAAGCATCTCAAACAAATAAGTTAGGATCCTCCACCTTTGAAGATTCCTGATCGAGGGCAACGTATCCTCCAAACAGATGCTAGTGACACACATTGGGGTGTTATTTTTCTCGAAGAACTCAATGATCAATGCCATTATTGTGGACATGCTAGTGGAGCTTTCAGTTCATCTGAATGTCACTATCATATCTCGTATAAGGAGATTCTTTCCATAAAAAGAGGTATTGAAAAGTTTATAATCCATCTCACTCCTTATCATTTCATCATTGAAATGGACAATACGTCCCTCCCCAAGATTCTAGAACAAGTTAGGAAAAAGATTCCCAATAACCAGCTTTTACGCTGGCATGAGTGGTTTTCATCCTATAAATTCACAGTCAGATATCTCAAAGGTTATAAGAACATCTTAGCTGATTATCTTTCTAGACCTTCGAAGCCATTCCTCTTTCTATCTTCTGCATTGAAACTCCCAATTCCACTCTTCTAGTTAATGGAGTTTCCTAGATTTGCTAGGTATAAGAAAGACTTTCCTCCATGGTTCTCTCGATGCCATACTACGATCGAAACTCTTTCTCCTATTCTCCACCAGAGTGCTTTTTACTATATGCATCAAACTCTTCTTCGACATGACATTGTTGCTACACCCTATCATTTTGACATGTTAACCCCTTACAAATTTCTTTACCATATTTATGATTTCCTTGATGAATCCACACTATGACATCTTTGGTCTTTAGTCGCTTTATTTACTTATGCTATAGCTTTGTCTCCTCTTCATGTTTATCACCACTTGTATGATCCAACCAATTCTGGTTCCCTTCTGTAGACTTTTCTAGAATGGTTCCAGCTTTTACCAAAATGGCGCATTGACATGTCCTGTGAATTGTCTCGACATCATCTCTGGGATGCATCACTCGATAATAAAAATATCTACATGATCTTTTTAGTGCATCGCCCTTATTGTATGACTGAATCCAATATGCTCTACACAATCAGTCATATTCAACATTGGCTTACCTACTGTGATTGGCCAAATGAAGAAGCCTCTATTACAGCAACACTTTATGATCTTCTCGACCAACACAACCAACATCCACAATATGATCTTTATGTTCTCTGCACATCCCAAGGACCATATTTTGGAGAAACAGCAATCAAACATCCTCTTTGCACTCCACCAATAAGTGATTAGGTATCTCTTCATGATCATTATATTAATATCCGAGGAGGTGATATTCCCTATCCTACCTTTCACCAGCATGTGGACGCCATGTAGCACCCCACTCCTGCAAGACCCGAACCCAACATCAAAGGTGATATCCAAGTCCGTGCCCGCGAAGGTGGCGTGCTAGGGCACTCAATCATTCAAAAGTCGGTATAAATTTTTTTTTGAAAATCACTAACATATTCTACAGAAATCGATATTCAGATCGGACCCACTTTCATTCATAAATATTTGCAATCATAACAATACACTCAATAGGATTTCAATAGCCATTTAGCCCATTACAGAGATAAAACATCTCAGTTAGAAAGACATTGCATTATAACAAAAATTCATTTGTATACACATGAAGCAAAAATTTTGGAATCCATTGTTTATACAAAAATCGCAGAAAATAAATTTGTACAAAATAATAAAATATAGAATGCAGACGCAACTGATCCCGACCTCTTCCTTCACTCACATGAAGTAGGTATACTCCCGTTTGCCTAATGGGGTATTCTTCAGAATTCTGAAAAATATTTACAAATTTTGGGTGAGTTTTGCAAACTCAGTGAGGTAACCATCATCGATGGTTCGCTCAATTCATGCAACAATCGAGCATATCACAATTATTTCACAACTTCACATCGATCATAAGTAACACTTATTTTCACATAAGCATAAGGCATTTTTCCTTTCACTCAATCAAGTATATTTAATCAAACGCATATGAAATGCTCAAGTGACACTTTTCCAATTATTACGGTGTTATGACCGAGCGCTTGAACTGTCTCATATAGGGCACATTAAGCATTGAGCTTGAGGCTCTAAATCACTATTGAGCTCGAGACTCAAATACACTCGTTGAGCTTTAAGCTCTAATCGGTGGCTGCTCTGGTCACAACTGTCATTATCTAATTAAGCATTCATGAATGAAATGCATATGCCACAATCAATCAGCATATGCCTCAATCAATCACATATGTCACAATCAATCATATATGTCACAATTAATCACATTATAGGCACTTAGGTCTCAAATTCACATACAAGTAGCACTTCAATAACACAACTCCCCAGTACACAATCATCGGACCTTCTGTCCGAAATCCACAATCACAAGCAAATCATAAACCCACCATTATCCACCACAGAATAAGCAATTAATAATTGAGAGAAACCGTCTAGGTTACTCATCAACAGCGTCCGAAGTTAGTGCCTGGAAGTCTCAGCAACGTTGGTGGGTTGATGTTCCAAATGTGCCTCTATAACAATTAAGAATACACATATATCACAAGGTGGACAATCAGAAGTGTACAATAATACATATGCAGGAATTGAAATGTGTACAATGCATATTCGTGACAATCCCGGTATCGTTTCATAAATTTCATCATAAAATCGTTCCCATATCCAAACTCATTAATTCCTAGGGTTAAGCCGCACTAAAATCCTTAAACTTGCAATTTATGCTTATTTAAA
>JANIHZ010000208.1:38280236-38295758 GCA_027478365.1 Erythroxylum rufum | reverse complement strand
ACCGAAGTGTCCATATCAGAAGACACCGAAGTGTCACAGAAGCGCTACAGACCCTTCTAGGCATGCCTATTTACCCACAACTAGAACTTAACAGTTTTAAAATAACACAAGATCATTTCAGATAATTCACGTGCAAGCAATTAGCACTTCCATTGCAAATAGCATAATCACAAAGTTGACCATCTAAAATTAACCACTAATTTGGGGCGTTACAATAGTAGTGATCCAATCATTCCTCTATACTTTGTTTCATTCGTAGCCTTGCCTTATTTATCCTTATCAAGTTTAGTTCCAATATACATAGGAGTATCCATAGGTTTGGCATTCTCAAAGTGATACTTTTTTATGAGTTCCTTTATGTATTTGTCTCGGCTAATGAAAATTCCTTTTTCTGTTTGTTTGATTTGTAATATGAGAAAGACGGATAGTTCTCCCATCATGCTCATTCAAACTGCCCTTACATCAATACTGAGAATTCTTTATAGAAGGATTGATTAATAACACCAAATATTATGTCACCAACATATATTTGTACTATGAGTAAATCATTTTCCTTTTTTTTTATGAATAAGGGGTTTATCTACCTTTCCTGTTTCAAAGTTATTTTCAAGCAGAAAATTACTTAACCTTTCACACCATGCTTAAGGGTCCTGTTTTAGACCATATAGGGCTTTAGTCAACTTCATCATATAATCAGGATGGTTTTCATCTTTAAAACCTGGAGATTGCTTGATAAACACTTCTTCGTTAATATATCCATTTAAAAAGGCACTTTTGACGTTGATTTGGAATAATTTGAAGTTTCTATAAAATGCGAATGCAAGAAAATTCTAATTGATTCCAGTCTAGCAATAGGCGCACAAGTTTCATCAAAATCAATACCTTCCTGTTGATTATTACCTTAAGCTATAAATCTAGCTTTGTTTCTCACTACCTTACCATTTTCACCGAGTTTGTTTTGAAATACCTAACAAGTTTTAATGACTGACTTGTTTTACGTATAAGGTATTGAATTCCAAACTTTCTTTTGTTAAACTGATTCGGTTCCTCTTTCATAGCTGAAACCCAATTTTCATTACTAATAGCCTCTTTAATGGTCTTTGGTTCTAATTGTAAGATGAGGGCAACAGAGTTGTTCTTGAAGGAAGATCTGGTTTTTAGACTTTCAAAAGGGTCTCTCAGAATGTATTGATGTTTACCTTGACCTCTCCATTCTCTTGGTGTTCTTTGTTGCATAGGCTCCTGCTAAGAGGAAGGGGCCTGCTCCGTCCTAACTTTAAAAGGTCCTTCTTGATCTTGTGATTATGAAGGTGCAGTAGGTGTATTTGATGTATTTTTATGAGCCAAAGGTGCTCTTCATCATCTGAATCAACTGTTGTTGTCGAAGGTAGTGCTTCATCAAACACTACGTGAATTGATTCTTCTATGTACTTTGTTCTTTTTTTGTAAACTCTGAATCTTTTACTAGTTGTACTGTAACCTAAAAAGATAGCTTCATCTGATCTCGCATTGAACTTTCCAAGGTTATCTTTCCTATTATTTAGAACAAAGCATTTGCAACCAAATAATCGAAAGTAAGCGGCGTTCGGTTTTCTTCCTTTCCATAGCCCATAGGGGGACTTTTTCAGAATAGGTCTTATAAGGCACCTGTTGAGTATATAACAGGCAGTGGATACCACTTCTACCCAGTAAACATGGGGTAGGCCACTTTCACATATCATTGTCTTAGCCATATTAACTAGGGTCTTGTTCTTTCTCTTAACGATGCCATTATGTTGAGGAGTCCTTGGGCATGAAATGTTGTGATTCATACATTACTATAACAGAAATCTTCAAACTCTCAATTATCAAATTCTCTCAATGATTGCTCTAAATTGAAGTAATGCAATATCCTTTTTCAATCTAAATTTTTCTGTAAAACTTCTCAAAAATTTCAAAAGCATTATCCTTCTTTGATAGGAAGTAAACCCATGTAAATATGGAATAATCATTAACTAAAACAAAACCGTAATGTTTACCACCAAGACTTTGTGTCTTAATGGGACCAAATAAATCCATATGCACAAGTTCAAGTGGTTGTTTAGTAGACACAATATTTTTGGGAGAAAAGCTGCTTTTAACTTGTTTATCTTTTAAACAAGCCTCACAAACTTGATTCCTTTCAAACTTCAGGGTAGGTAGTCCTCTTACTAACTCATTCTTGGATAATTTTGATAGAATGCTCATGCTAGCATGTCCAAATCTTCTGTGCCCTAGAGAAAAAAACACTTAACTCTTTGTGAAGACATGTCTTCCAGTTGAGCACAGTATATGTTTTGATTTTTAGGACCAACGGATACAATATTATCATTATGATTATCGACTATTTCATAATGAAATGCATAGAAAATAACTCTATAACCCTTGTCACATAACTAACTTACACTTAATAGGTTATGTTTCAAACTATTAACATAAAGGACATTATCAATGGAGGTGGAGTTAGAATCACCAATTTTACTAATTCCAGTGACCTTTGCTTTATTTTTGTCAGTGAAGATGACATTACCTCTTTCTTTTCTTTCAATATAATTGAAATGTGATATTTCACCTGTCTTGTGTCTAGAACACCCATTGTCGACTATCCATTGATTTTCTTTTGTCATTGTTTTGAAGCATATCTACAAAAAAAAATATCATTTTAGGTACTTAAATTTTTCTGGGTCCTTTCAGGATAGTAGTTTAACCTTTCGGTCTCCAAACATATATTTGAGATAATTTCTCCATTTTACAAAAGTTACAAGAATGACTAATGTGACCATGTCTACCACAATAAAAACGTAGAATAGATGAATGAGAATTGCTATAATTTGTACCATATATCAGGTTCTTGCTGTTTTGACTATAACTACTACTGGACTTAACAAAGAAATTCTTGTATGGCTAATATTACTTATATGGCTATAGCTAATATTATTTTTTCATTGTAGCCTATTCCAGCTTTATCAAAGATGCATTTACCACTATTAAGTAGTGCATCAAGGTTGTTCCTTCCATTAACGAACTTTGCAAGATCTTTTTCTAGAGATAAGATCTTCCTTGCACATTTCTCTTTCTCAAGTTCTAAGCCAACAACCTTTTCTTCTAGTTGTCTCACGTTATCAAAGTTATTCTCAAGCAAAATATTTTCCAACTTAGCTTTTTCTTCCAAATCTTCCTTTTTAGCGATCTTTTGCTTATAATCAACTTCAGGAGACATATTTTTGGTCGCCAAACTTTCATTCACAGATTCTAATGATTTAATCTTACTCTTTGGAGATGCATAATTGTTCTTAGACTTCTCAACTTCTTTGAAATACTTCATTGTCAACTTTTTGTATTGATCATACAATTCATGATATGCATTTTTCAATTCATCAACTTCAACATCAAAGTCAGAATAATATACCTCATCCTCTCCTGATTTAGCCATGAAGCAAATGTTGCTGACTTCTTCTGGCTCTTCTTCAAAGTTTTCAAAATCCTCATCTGACCAAGCTTTAGTTATCGATTGGTTTCTGGGTTTTCTGTTTTATGAGTTGTCTTTTTCAAGAAGAGGACATGCATGTCTCGTGTTTTCAGGCTTTTTGTAATGATAGCATATGATTTGATTATTTTGTGTACTGTTATTACTGCTGCTACCTTTTGATAGGAACTTATTATTCCCAGCTTTCTTGTTTCCTTCTATTTTCTTCATCAGCTTCTTTTTATAGAAGCAGACATTTTTTTTTGACCATGAAGTTGAACTCTTCATCTCCATCTATTTGCAACTTAGTGTCACTTTCATCACCATTTGATTCATCAGTTGCTTTTAGTGCCATTCCTTTTCTATAGGAGGATCTTTCATCTCGCCCAAACTCAGTTTCATGGATCAACAAATTTCCCCATAGCCAGTCGAGTGAAATAGTGTCTAGATCCTTTGCGGTTTCTAGAGCTGTCACCTTATGTCTCCATTCCTGTGGTAATGATCTTAGAATTTTCGTTACGAGCTCATCACTGGGATATATCTTTCCCAAGTTCTTTAAGGCCATGATGATGTTATTGAATCGTTAAAAGATTTCATCTATGGTTTCTCCCTGTTTCACTCCAATAGTTTCGTATTGGTGCGCTAAAACGCTTATTCTATGTTTCTTTACCTCATTCGTTCCTTTAAAGATGATTTGTAGTTTACAATTCCTTTGCTATAGAGTAGTAGGATATCTTTTCATATTTTTCTAGAGATAGTGCACAGATAAGATGATGTTTTGCTTTATGTCTAGCTGTGCATTTCTTCAATCAACATCAGGCCATATTTCTACGTCATTCTCTCTTTCCAATATGAGTAGTTGTTTCTATTGAAGTAAGGAGGATTTGAAATAGATAGTCCTTCAAGGGTTCTCAAATTGTTTTTCATAATCTATCATGTGTTGTAAAACACAATAAATGTGAAACCTCGCTATAATATCAAATGATAAGGCAAACACATGCAAGAGAGGGTGAATTGTGTGTAAAAAATTAAGAAACTTTCAAATCAATAGGATCTTGCGTAAACAAAATAAATTTATAAATAGAAGGGTCCTATAAACTTTCAAAAGGATCCTGTTAACACTTAAATAGAAAGAACCCAATTAATCAAAAGGAGCCTGCTAATGCTCAAAATGATAGGAGTCTTTTCTTAACTGATAAAATCCTACTAGCACTTAAAAAGAAAGGAGCCTATTTAATTGATAAGAGCTTGCTAACTTTTAAAAGAAACCTCTTGCAATATGAAAATAGAAAGAGCCTATTGAAAAACTGAAGGAGCCTCTTGAAAACTTATAATGCGAAAATTTAAAAGTAAGAAAGAGAGAGAAAATGACACAATAGATTTATACTAGTTTGGCTTATAACGAAGCTTACGTCTAGTTTCTAATTATCCAACTTAAGTATTTCACTATAAAAACCAAGTAGTAATTTGACAAGCCTCTTTAAGCTCACAAGTGTATATTTTCAATATTTTTCAACCTTCCATATTAGTATTATTTTGCTAGCCTCTAAAAGCTCTTAACAAAAAATGTATAAAGAATTTAACAATCTCTCTTAACAGAGTGATATCATTTTCTAAGGCACAAAGAGATTGATATAACTTTTAAGAATATTGATGCTTTAAGGTATATTTTGCAAGTATCGTATCTGTAATGTAATATATTAGGGTTGGCAATCAATCCAAACAAAAAATATTACTATTTGTCTTCTATAAATATGAAAATAACCAATATGATCAGCTAAAGGAAAAAAGTTCAAAATTGAGAAGCCTCCTATAAAAGACTTAGTCATCCACATTAGCAAATCAAGATTAAAATATTCTGACTGCCTTTCTCTATTTGAGATGATTCAGAAGAGATTAGATAATTGGAAGAACGAGAACTTGTCTTTTGGAGGAAGATAGCAAATTGGACAACTTACACATATTTCCTAGTGTTCATATTTATCCCTATTATATTCTTGAACTTGATCAAAGCCATTAAAATAATCCTCACGAATGTCCTATGATTAGAAAAAAGGAATGATGCAAGAAAAGTCAAGCTCAAATAGAATAAGGTTTGCTTTCCTGAAGACAATGGCGTCATAGGATCCCTTTCTATCATATTATAGAACAAAGTCTTATTGGCTAAATAAATATAGAAGTTACTCTCAGGCATGAATCCTTTTGAGATCAATAGATCTATGAGCATTTCTTAAAAAAAAAGAACTTTTGTATGACAAAAGCTAATACTTAATATCATGGTCTCTTCAGCAAATACTAAAGTTAAGAGTGCGCATTGGAATTTAGAAATGAGATGAATGTGCTAATATGGAATGGAAGGACCACATACTTGTGGTATGGTAGCTGGCATCTGCTAAGTCCTCTATAAAATCTTCTAAATATTAGATTCACAATTTTCACTACAAGAAATCAGTAGTTTACCGACGGACATTACCGTCGGTAAACTATGATATTCCGTCAGTATAGTTAATTACTGACGAAAATAACAGACGGTCAAAATCGTCGATGAAAGCACCATAGTTAAATTTACTGACAGTATTTTTCTGTTGGTAATTTACCAACGGTCGAAAACATATTACCAATAAAAGTTAACGACTTACTGCCAGTAATATTTAGCAACGAATAAATTCTGTAGATAAGCCGAAGGGAATGAACAAGGACGACGTGTAATATACCGACGGAAATAGTAATTCTGTCGGTAATAAAAATTTAATTTATGACAGTATGTTATTTTCCGTCGGTATTAGGAGGTAAGAAATTTTTATAAAACGTTTTCCAATTTCATAATGTTGTGATAAATGCATAATGTTAAGAGTTACCAATAATGTGTGCATAATAAATTATTTTGTATATATATAAAAATTTGATTAATCAGAAAATTAATTGATAATATAATGTGAAAATTGTTTTAATTGATAATTAAAGCAGTACAATGTACAAAACTTATGTTTGTAATTGAAAACAAATGACAAGGACAAGCTAATGTCATGGTGATCGTGGGTGATTTGAACTGTCAAGCCTCCCCTTTAACTGTTCCATCTCTTGTCTAAACTGAGTCATCTGCTCCATCTGCTCTCTCATCTTAGCCATTTGCTCCATCTTCGCTCTCATCTTAGCCATTTGCTCCATCTCTGCTCTCATCTTAGCCATCCGCTCCATCTGCTCCATCTCCTCTCTTATCTTTGTCACCTGATCCATCTCCTTTCTTATCCTTGTCACCTGCTCCATCTCCTCTCTTATCTTTGTCACCTGCTCGATCTCCTCCCTTATCTTTGTCACCTGCTCCATCTCTCGTCTCATCTTAGCTATCTCCTCCATGTGCTGCATCCGTTCATTCATGTTAGCTTCTATGATGTGAGCTATCTGCTCCTTCAATGTGTCCACTGTGGCCCGAAGCTCAGTTACTTCTTTGTTGTGAGCTGGCCTAACAGATGCTGCTGTAATGGACAGGGAAGAGCGTGAATAACATGTGTTGGCATATGAACCTAGCCCGAATATCCTCCCACTACTAACCACAACATCAAGATACGTCTGAGTCTCATCTACAGGTTGTTCCTCCTGAGACTGCCGCTAAATAGTTTGTTGTATTTGGTCCTATTAGGAAGCAATGTCGACATGAGTAAGGGATTATTGTTAAGAAATTATAAAAATGTATTAATTTCACATACATTCATCTCTCTACATCGGGTGTTGATGAATGTCACACCATCATGTTTCTTCGTGTGGGTGTGTAAAAACAACTGGATAGGTATAGGCTTGATCCCCAATGACGTTTCCTACATGTATAACCCAAATTGTCAGATGTGAACTACAATTTATGAAAATTTCTGCAGAATTTTCTCTATTTTTATAATATTTGCCCCCTGTTGAACAAATCAAATAACTTAACACAGTCATATATGGCACCAGACATTATTAACATAATCATTCTGTACAAAACAACATAGCAAAATATATGCAAAATAAGTGTCAAGTTTAGATACTTACAAGTTTATGTGCATGCTCGTTATGGGTTATTGATCCTCTAGTATGTACAAGAAGACTCTGCCCCCCCCCCCTCCAAGGCCTCCACGCCTGTTGGCCGAGTTATGCTCTGATATGAACATTGTTGCAGGTGATGTCCAATACTCGGTCCAACGACTCCAAATATCTTCTGAAGTATAACGCAGTCGTGCACCAGCCTTGCGTATCGCATTAATGAAGTCGCGATAACGTGTACGAGCTTTCTTTTCCCATACTTTATACATGCTGGCGTCGAAACAAGAATCCCAGTAAAATGCTTTCTGAAATAAGAAGGAAAAAATTATATAATGTAATAATATTTATGTAATTTGTATATATAAATCAATATAACAAGAAAATAAATATTTTTTGTACCTCAAACTCCTGAAAGTAAAATTACTTTGTGGCCTCAGATATATTCTTCCACACATAACCTTCAGGTTCAATCCTTTGCTTAAATGGGGAAGTCATATTTTTGGAACTCGATCCAGACGAAACCAAGCTAATTTAACAAATTATTTTATACTATGAAAAAACTGATAAACCTAAGACTTAATAAAAAGCAAATAGTGAGTAATGCGATTTCACTTACTGTTCATTGACAATTGTTATAAACTTTCTTCTATCAGGTCCCTTAGCTGCAGGCTGGCACATCTCCTCTATCCGATAAACTGGTATTGGATGATATATGAGTTGGGGAAGGAGATGGTGTAGCATGAGGAGCAGTAGGTGATGCCTCATCTGCAACTGTCGGCCCTAGAGGTGGAGGAGGTGAGTCAGTGCGAGCTGCAGACTATGACGAACTACCTTCACAGTAAGTTGCTCCGAACACTCTAAACCTCGGCCGCATAACCTCACACTATCGTTTTGGTCCCATATGTTTACCTGAAATTCAATTTTTTGGAATTCTCTACAAATATAATACTTTGAAATCAATATTTTACACAATATATGGAGAAGAAAATAAGGCAGTGGAGTTGAAGGTTAAGAAATTGTTAACAACGATAAATCAACTTTAACAATGATAAAATTATGCATTGTTTAACAAAGTCTTACAGATATAATAATAAATCAACTTGAAAGCTTAGTGTAATAACGTATTGCATCGAAAAATCACAATGATATGATTAACTTGTTTGATTCCATGTGAAATGGGAGTTGGTAAAGGTAAATGAGTCCCCAATGTCTGGATTCTCGAGAAAGGTCCTGGCATGTTCAAACGCAC
Source organism: Erythroxylum rufum (assembly GCA_027478365.1). Taxonomy (NCBI): domain Eukaryota; kingdom Viridiplantae; phylum Streptophyta; class Magnoliopsida; order Malpighiales; family Erythroxylaceae; genus Erythroxylum; species Erythroxylum rufum. The sequence goes on along the minus strand of JANIHZ010000208.1, from coordinate 38,287,008 downwards.
CAATGGAAACAGTGATACTTCTTCCACTAGGTGTAGGCTTTTCAACACCTTCTTACAATAGCTTTGATGCTATAGCTATACTTGTAGAAGAAACAGTGAATGAGTTGTCGTTTTTAGTATGGAAGACTAATTCTCCAGATGAGCTACTAACAGGAACATATTTACCTAAAACATAATCAGTTAAGAAGTTTTGAAACAGTGATATTAGAAAACCGTTAAACCAATAAAAACTGGTATTAATGCATACGTGATTGTCCAGATGAGGTTTGAGGAATTGATGAATTTTCAACAAGAACTGATGTCCCTAATCCTTTATAGGTCATTGTGACATCACTCACACCTTTATCGGCATGTATGTCCTCTTCGAGTTTAAAGGAAGCTTAAACATGTAGGATAGACAATCAAATGAGAATATATATAATAACTTCAACAAAGGAAATGAGATGTATATAATAAGGAAAGAGATGTTGTGCAAATCATACTAAACACCTTCAAGTAATAGATCGGCCATGGAAGGCACACGATTTTTAGTGTATGATGCAGCGATATTTCCTACAGTTTTGATTCCTTGGGTTGTGACAATTTTGCCATATTTCTCCCAATGGAAAGAATTACTACCATCTGGAACCAGTCGTCGTGTCAACATTCCTTGAATAAGAATTTCAATGAAAGACTTTATATAATATATTGAATGCAAATAATGGTATTTTTTGATTAAAATATTCAATTACAAATACAAATTAATCGCTATCAAAACTTAATTGTAAATTACAATCATCTTCTTCATCGGAAGAATAAGAATCAAACTCCAGCTCCTCTTCAGATCTCTGACCCTCGTCATCCTCTCCAGAAGAAATATCGATATATTTGTTAGATAGATCGTTCAAAGGTTCATTATCGTCATACGTGACAGATGCATTGATTAAAGTGACATTTTCCTGAAACGCCTCACTTTCAGGACTATGCTCTCCTTTTCCATGTGATTCAAAAACACCTCTAGGTTTTACTTTGCAAACCGCTAACCAATCTGTCTTATTTTGTCGTAAGCTTGGAAAAGGGACATAACAAACCTGTTTTTCTTGCATAGCCAAGACGAAAGGTTCAAATTGTCTCAATCTTCTTCGGTAGTTAATTTCAACTAGATTGTATCGGCTATGCACTTTTGTTCCAACATTTGGTGTCGGGTCATACCAGTTACATTTAAATATCACACATTGCTTCACTAGCAAAGTAGGGTACTCAACTTCTAGTATTTCAATAATTTTACCATAGTAATCCATCAATTCTCTCTATATTAAAACACCACTGTTTATTGTTGACATGCTATGTCTATGAGATTCTGTATGATATTTATAGCCATTCACGAAATACACCAGATACGATTTAACAGTTCACCGAGGTCCCTTCGCAAGATCACAAATGAACTTGTTCTCTATTGGATTTTCTAAGGCCTACTTAAATTAATGTATCATAGCAAAAAGTATAATGTCATGAGAACACTTAAATATGGTTTTGAACTATAATTAAGAATATTTGTAAGTGACAACTTACTAATCTCTCGTACCATCGAGGAAAGTGTTTTCCAACTTCTTTATTTATATCAACTTGTGCTAAGCCCGACATTATCTCACATAACAATGTCTCGTATAATCTAAATATATAGTGACAATGTTTAGTAATGAAAAACACACAATTTTAAGTGAAGAAATAATCATGTTGAACTTACTTAACGAAAGGAAGAACCTCTTCACAGTTCAATAAAATGTAACCATGTGCAACCTCAATTTCTTCCTCTGTTAACATTCTTATTGTCGCACGTCCATATATTCGTCCAAAATATGTAAAAATGGACAAGTTTCCATCAGCACCACTCGTTCCTCCCTCATCATCATTACGAAGAACTTTTCTTGCTCTTGTGTGGACATGTGGCTCAAAATAATGTCTACAAAATGTACTAGCTTCCTCCACTAAATAAACATTACATATGGAGCCTTCAACTCTGGCTTTGTTTTTTTACATTTTTTTCAAATGATGCAAATATCTATATTAGAGAAAATGGTTATTACAATTTAGTAGATAAAGCATGTAAAAATAGTTATTGCAATAATATTTGTCGAGTTACCTCTCAAATGGATACATCCATCGATATTGTACTGGACTGGCTAGTTTTGCCTCGTGTACTAAATGCACAGGTAGATGTTCCATATAGTCAAAGAAGCTTGGAGGAAAAATTCCCTTCTAACTTGCACACAATAACTGGAATTTTATTTTCTTTTTTTTCCATTTCATCCAACTTGATTTCAGCTGATGTTAAGCTTTTGAAAAACAAGCTTAACTCTGTTATAGCTTCCCATACCTTAGAAGGTAGCAACTCCCGAAATTCAATTGGGATTAGCCTTTGCATAAATACATGACAATCATGACTTTTCATCCTAAATAATTTATACTACTTGAGATCCACACACCTAGCCAAGTTTGAAACATAACCATCAGGAAACTTTAGACTTTTTAACCATTCACACAAAAGCTTCTTTTGTTTCTTGTCCAAAGTGTAACATGCTTTTGGATATTTACCAGTGTGAAGATCTTTATGTAACTCATTTCTTCTACACAAATCAGCTCTAGATTTTGCATTGTCTTTTGCCCTCCCTTCAATGTTCATAATGGTATTGAACAAGTTGTCAAAAATGTTTTTCTCAATGTACATCACGTCTAGATTACGACATATCCAATTTGTTTTCCAATATGGCAAATCCCAAAATATGCTTCGTTTTTGCCAACCAAAGTTTTAAATAATCCTTTTATTTACTTCATCGGCTTCTAATTCTGTTACTTTCAGCAAGCCTAATTCGTCAATCTCTTGCAAAATCTCTTCACCAACTTTAAGAGGAGGAGTAGGTGTGTTGACCATCTTATTTTTAATGAACTTATGTTTATTGCGCCTAAATGGATGATCTGAAGGAAGAAATTTTCTATAATTGTCAAACCAACATATTTTGCCTCTGAAAGATAAAACGCATCAGAATCATTGCCATAATAAGGACAAGCTAATTTTTCAGCTATACTCCATCTAGATAACATGGTAAAAGCCGGAAAGACACTAATGGTCCACATCAAAGCCGTTCTCAATACAAAATTCTGTTTCAGGGAGACATCATATGTTTGAACACCAGATCCCCAAAGCTGCTGCATTCCAGATATCAATGGTTGTAAAAAAACATCTATTTTTTGCTTTTGATTTGTTGGCCCTCACACAATCACTGTCAAGAACATATATGCCTCTTTCATACACATCCAAAGAGGCAAATTATAAGGAGTAATTATAATTGGCCATGAAGAATATTACTGCCCGGATTGACCAAAAGGTTGGAATTCATCCGTCGACAATCCCAACCGAACATTTCGACTTTCATCTGATGGATAGCTCATTACTCCATCTTCCTGTTCGTGTTCAGTATGCCATCTCATGTGTGATGCAGTAACATCAGAAGCATAAAGTCTTTGAAGTCTCGAAGTTAGCGAGAAATAATACATCCGTTTCCATGGAACTAATTTTTGTTTCATAGAATGCTTTCTTGGCTTAAACCTCGGTTGACCACAAAATTTGCACTCTTCTAAGTTCACTTCATCTCCCCAATACAACATGCATCCCAACCGACAACAATCAATCTTTTCCACAGGCAAACCAAGACCCCTAATAAGTTTCTTCATGTTGTAAAAACTATCAACCATTGTATGATCAGCAGGTAATGATTCTTTATACCACTCTAGAATTTTATCAAAACTACAATCCAAAATATGCCCTTCACTCTTTATGTTCAATAGTCGAGCAATTGAAGACAATTGGGTCATTGTCTCACAACTTGGCCATAATTCTCGGTCAGCTGACTATAATAAGTTAAAAAAATATTTTTCTTGTGGGTTAGGTTCTTCTTCAACATTTTCCCTATTTACCTCAAATGTATAACCGACCCCATCGTAAACCATTTGCCTGTACGAGTTTTCGGTTCCATCAACATAATTTCTTCTAAATCTGACCTCCCCGTCATGCTTATTTAGGTTGACAGACGATTGTGCTTCATTTCTCCTTGAGGTGTTAGAAATCAACAGTTCCCCATGTCGTGTCCACTCAAAAGAATTGGGGAGAAACCCTTTTCTCAGCAAATGCAAATTAACTTCATCAATAGTAAAGAAGCATTTGTGTTTGCACTTTTTACATGGACATCTGATCTTTGACCCATCCATATATGCAGGTTGCGAGGATGCATAATGAATAAACGCATCAACTCCCTCAACAAATTCAGGATTAATGAAACCATCAGAAGTTAATCGTCTATACATCAGAAGTTAATATTATACTCAATGAAGGTCATTAACTATACTCAAATAATTCAACCATCAGGTGTTATCCTCAATAATTTGCATAATTATAAGTCTCCTCCATAATAAGATCATAAGTTAAAACTAAGGAGCTCTTGTTTGAATTACAAAATCACATTTTACGAGGATCCTATTGAAAATTTGGCAGAATTTCCCATATAAAATGGACATCCCCCTTTTGAAATAAGGGTCCCCCCCTGCAATAAAATACACTTCTATATCAACCAGTAACCACAACGCAAATTGGGTTTCTATACTAAATGTCTATTGACAATTCAGTCAATTGATAGGGATGTTAATGTCGCGTTATTTTTGCAACAAATAAAAGTTCAGGAATTTAATCGCAACTTTAATTAACACTTAAATCAATAAGAGTTATAGTGTCGTCTCTAAAAAAGGGGGTGGGATACATTATATGTAATATGAGGTGGTGGCTTATGCTTCTAGACAAATAAAATCTTAACTACTTTTTGTAAAATTTACCTAGTTAATTAGATTTTATTTTTAAAATATTATATTGGTAAAATTTATAACCACTGTCATTCACATGTATACAAATAAATTGTTGGAGATTATTTCCCTTCAAATATGTAATAAATATACTATTGAGTATATGTAATAACTCATAAATTATTTAATCTTCATAAAACACTTAACAAACTATGTACTCAGAATTAAGTAATAATGAGTTGGATTCAATTGATACATGCAGACTCAATATGTCTTCATTCCCAATGAGTCATCCTCTAAGTTAAAGTTGAAAGGCAACCTGTTAACTACTACTTAAACCTTTAACCTTAAACATTTGGATTGATAGATATATGATAGATAAGTTTTACTGATTGGATCACTCAAGAGCCACTCTCTACATTTATAGACTCACTTGATTTAGCATGGTTTTCCCCTAACTAAATTTAACCTAGTTACACTTACACAGGTCTTACCATTTGTTAAGTACCCATCCTTAATATTTCATTAATATATATTACACTGACAAAACTGCAAATATAGTTACCAAGGAAATAACATAAAATAAGAAGAAATTCTAGCATACAATTTCTCTTCTTTGTCTACATATATTGTTAAACGAGGAACAAAAGCTCTTAGTACTCAAAAGATGAATCTCAAGAAATAAATGCATTTATGATGACATTAAATTTCTATGGGAATCAATTATTTGGTGTTAGTTGTTTCCTACTAATTTCTATGTCCAATTTTCCTATAAACTTTGGCTAAAGGGACCCTAACATTTCATCGAACATATTGTGTGCACAAAATTATCAACCCTAACTAAACACAAATTGATAACATTTTCCCATTATTTACATGTAAAACCCTAAAACAATAACAATCAAATCCAATTAATTCAACAGCAAATCAACAACTCAGTCCAAAAATAAGAAAATTTTAAAACAAAGGTTGACGGCTTACCTTCAGAAAAATCGCCGGAGAAGACGCCCTTACCTCACCGCTAGAGAAGACGACAGGCAACGCTGGCCGGAGACATTGCAGGTGGTCGGAGGAATTAGGCCAGTCGACGTCAGAGGAGGAAGAAGGAGAAGTTCCGTCCGAAGGAAGGAGGAAGAAGCTGCACGCGAGGATGAGTCGGGGAAGGGAACAAGGGCTGCGTTTTAATAAATCCAAAACAACGTCGTTTTGATTTAATTAAAACGTAAGTCCTATTCTGGACAAAACGACGTCGTTTTAGTTGTAATTAAGACACACTGCTGACGTTAACCAAAACCAAAATGACATCGCCTTGTTTTAAAATCAAACGCAACTCTTGTAGCCAAAACGACGTCGCTTTGGTTAAAGCCAAAACGATGCCATTTTGGTTCTATGAGGGATGTTCTTCAACCTAACCAAAACGACGTCATCTGGGTGATAACCAAAACGACATCGTTTTTGATATATCACGGACGCTCTAAATCTAGCCAAAACAACGTCATTTTGGTGCTACATAAGTAACTTCAATTTTACATATCCAAAACAACGTCGTTTCGTTAACCAAACGACGATTTTACCGACGAATGTTTCGACGCCACGTTATTCCGTCACAAAAATTTTGTCTTCCCAATGCAACTTTACCGACAGACATAACAACCCTTAATTTTCCCATCGCTAAATAACACAAAATACCGACGGACGTATTTGTCTGTCGATAATTCCCTATCAAATTTTGCCGCCACTTTATATGTAACATCCCATTACTTATGTGAAGGTTAGAATGGTAAATATAGGGGTGCAATGAGAGTTTGGAAATGTATTTATTTTTGGCATGCTCATGCATATTATGAAATACACATGTATGTGAATAATGAACTTTTTGCACATGAAAAAAATTGTACATGCATTCATGAATAATGCCGGGTATAATTAAATTGATTTGTGA
>JANIHZ010000208.1:38209788-38229899 GCA_027478365.1 Erythroxylum rufum | reverse complement strand
TTAATTAATAGATCAACATCGATGGAGAGAAAATATTGTGAAGTACATCAGATACTACCAATATTACCAGGAATTTTACTGCACTTCTCTATACATGCCAAGCATTCAAGGAGCCAAGCACAAGATCAAGCATTGTCCTGCTATGGTATCTTTTTAAGACTACTTCAGAAAAGCACATTTACCAAAAGGAAAAGGAGTTGCTAGCATATGGGATGACTGGAATTCTCATGATCACTTGACCAAAGAAAAAATCAAAATAAAATTTCACAAGTAACCAATATACAGCACTCTTGCACAGGTGCTCACTTGGAAATAATATACAGGATTTGTTAATCTGAAATAAAAAAATTTCATTACACTAAAACATCAGCGAATAGACTAGTCGTCAACAAAAATCAGAGCTACTTAGTAACCGAATAATAGTGCATTTCAGACATTATGAATCATTGTTTCTTCGTTTATAAATGTCCTTTTATTCTCCTTTATTCCCCTTTGACTAAAGGGAGATTCCGAACAAATTTTGTTAAGTAACCAAAAGTCAGATTATAATGCAAGCAGTTTACAAAATTACTTGCAGAACAGAAAATTCCTTCAAAAATCTCTTTTATGTTTTGCTATTATTTTTTAATAAATTTTTGGCACAACTTTAACATGGTTGTGCATCTCTAAAAGAAAGCATATAGAACATTTTATAAAATTTACATCTCATTCTTCCGATGTACATACCTGAAGCCTTGCTGAGACGTGAACCTCTGGGGACCCAACAGATGTCCCATGTTTTATAATTTCATAATCCTGACTTCCCATAGTTGATGGCCTGTGGAAGGGTTGTACAGATGATAAATGTGATAATGGTATAGTTTCCCTCATGGAATCCTTCTCATCCATCTGTCCTGAAACCCACAGGAAAAATTTGAAAAAGAAACTAAGGGTTAAAGATTTTCGAAACTCCACCATCCCTCCAGGAGCATCTTCCTTGAGCACAATCTCACTTTCTAACACTTCTAATGCACTCTGCAGGAGGTCCTGGTTCCAATACTTGCTATTGAGTAATTCTTTTGTTTTGATTGCAGATAAAGAGAAAGGACCTACCCCACCAAAAGCAATCGATGCATCAGAAACTAACCAGCCATCGTCTTTTTCCACAAGATAAACACGCATTCCAGCATTCACAAGTGCAATATCATCATCCCTTCGATGAGACTGTTTAAACTCTTTAACATACTCAAAAGGCCTAGTCCAAGGTAAGAATATGGAGAGCAAGATTTCACCATTAGCAAGGTCCACTTTTCGATAGCCTAAGAAGAACTTTTCTGCCAGAGTACTTCTAATATTTCCCTTGCTATCAATTATTTGGAATTTTGCTCGTGAAGACATCCAGAGAGGATTCAAATCTGATATTGGACTGGCTGTACAAATGTTTCCCCCGACAGATGCGACATTTTTAATCTGAGTCCCAGCAAACCATCTTAATTGTTCAATGAATGCCTTACATGATGATGTTTCATGAGCAGGATGCTCCTTGACAACCTTTCTCAAGATCTCTAAGAGTTCAGTCAGCCTCACTGCAGCACCTATTTCTAAGCCATCATCTTTGATACTCAAGACATTCAGTTCAGGAACATGTGCAACAGAGACCAAAACCTGATACTGCATTCTCTTCAACCTCATCTCTATTCCGACCTCGGTATTCCCAATCAAAATTTTTGCATCAGGATATTTTTCTTTTAATTCCAGCACCTGCTGAAGTCTTAGTGGTCGATACCATTTAAGCCCACCAAATCCACTCAAGCTTAGGGGGGTTGCTTTCCTAAGTAAAAGCTCAGGAGGAAAAATAAGTTCTTTGTCTGTATAGATGCTTCCATCCACATCACTGTATGAGGCAGGTTCATAGCTCTTCCTACAAGTTCTATTAGGTTGAATAGTTTCATTTAATATTTTTGATTTACAAGAGCAGGGTTTACCAGTTGAGGGGCACACAAATTCACGTTCATGAAGACTTAGCAAAGATGTATCAGTGTAAGCTGTATCATCAGTTTTTGCAAAAACTCGAAAGGCATCAACTATCGGCCTATATCCTGTGCAGCGGCACAAATTTCCTGCAAGGCATTCTTCAATCTGCTCCTCTGAAGGAGGTTCACGACATGACCTTAATAGTGCATACATTGACATGATAAATCCAGGAGTACAAAATCCACACTGGGAACCATGAGAACTAGCCAATGATTCCTTCAGAAAAAAATAAAATTTCCATGTAAATGAAACCCTTGTTTCAATGAATTAGGCAATCAGTACTCTAATATAAACAAGGTTATCTTCTCAATGACAAGCTGTGACATCCCGAGTTGGAAGATTGCAATCAAATGGAGTGGTGGTATCACTTAAGGCCATGAATACTAACAACTCCTACCTAGCAAGGTTAGATCACGATGTTGGATTAGTTTTGGCTTGGTACACTGCATAAGCAATAACTAAAAATTTAAGTCCAGAGACAAACACTTCCTATGGCTATTCAAATCACATGTATTTATCCCATCAAATTTTGAATAGAATAGCTACGGCTGAAACATTAAACAGTGCAAGTAACCCACATGAGGACAGATAGCAGATACAGATTATTAGCCCAAAAAAAGAAAAAGAAAATGCATCAGCTTAAAGGGCTGCCTTTAAAAGATTGAACAATATCGGAGAAGAAAATTACTTGAATTGGGTGCAAACCACTTTTCCGATTTCCAAGTCCCTCCACAGTAATTATGTGCATCCCTTCTACAGAATACAAGGGAGCCAAACATGCATTCACAGCATAGTGCCTGGAAAAAGAGTTCCAGGAAATAATTTAAAATTAGTGGAATAAGTGAAATTCAACAGAGATGTGAGAACCATAACAGGACGCAGGGATTGACAGAGCACGAGACTTACACACATTTCTTCAACTTCCTATTATATTGAGAAACCATAACAGTGCAAGCCCCACAACCACCTTCACCGCAGCCCAGCTTCGTCCCCGTCAGTCCAGTATCTACATTATACAAATAAAAAGGAATGCAAAACTGAAATCAGATTTCTCTGAATAATATGCACCCAGAGAGAGAGAGAGAGAGAGAGAGAGGAACAACAACATAAGCTGACAACAATATAGAAATGTGGAGAATAATGCGGATGCAGTGAAAGTTAAATCTAACTGTGGCTAGAAATAAATGAGAAGAAATCAAAATGTATAATTCAATGTTTCCATGAAACAACTTTCCACCCAACCGAGTAATAAATTTGATTGAAAGTCAGATGCAGCCAAACTTCAGAAAAGTTGCTCAGAATTCTACTAAGAACTAGGCACCAATCTAATCCTTGGCACAGAGAATGGTGTTGAGCTGACAGAATAATAAGACAATTTTCATTTTACTTCCTAAATTGTTGGAAAGTCGCACATAATGATTGATCAATGGACTGATTTATGGAAGCTAGAAGAATCCCCAACGTCTGCTCATTTTAAGAGTAAACAATTTACTAATTCAGCCTCAGACCAAATATTTGACTACAATGTGGTCAATTAAGATTGAAAACTTTCCCACCCCTTCTTTCCTTTTTCTTTGTCAAATTGAAAATAGGACAAGCAAACACTTGTCGATCGTTCAAACCGTCAGCGCATACAAAGTAGATGACTAAACCAACCAAAGACACAAGAACATGTGTCTTATTGTATTTCTCTACTCCATCAGACGTTAAGGCATAGCAGGATAGTAAATCGCCTTATTTGAATTAAATTACAAATGAGATCTTTTTATGCATAGTTTTGTTCCTTGTACGCATTTCCGTACTTGCAGAGCAACCAAAAGAAACAAGACCCGCATCATTACCTCTAAGATACTCGAGAAGAGTCAAATGGGCCAACCCGTCAGGCAGCACTTTTCGAACTCCATTAACGTACAAGATTGGCTCTTTCGATGATTCCTCTAGAAGTTGGTCGATTTCTTCCTCGTTCTTCATCGACCCCATGCGGGCTCCTCGTATTCCTTCTGGGGAATTGATTTCTTCTATCAAGGAATAATAATGATGTCAAAAAGCTCCCAAATTTCTACCCAACTCCTTCTGGGGTATTGATTTCTGTCAAGGAAAGCACGTGAAACAAATTAAAGATGCCTTCTTTCTTTGAGAAGCATGAAATGAACAGCGACTGAAGTAGATTTGTTGTCTGATCTTTCATTAACAAGAAATGGCCTTTTCCATGAATTGACACTTTCTTATCCAAACCAAAACTGCACGTCTGTTTGAAGATTCAGAAGGATTAAAATAACCATAAAAATATAAGAAGCAGACGTGTTACCGCCGCTGATGACCAGAGGCAGAACCAAAAGTTACCTACAGAAACATTAAGGGAAAACAAGTAGAAGAAGAGTAGACTATGATTATGGGATTTGATTGATGTTAGCACAAGGCGTGCGTTTTATGAATTTGTATAGAGAAGTATAGACACGCAAAGGCTTATGTCAGTCATAGATGATAGAACTAGCGTGGGGCTTGTCTTGGCTTTTATAATTTAGTCGGCTGCTCTCGCCTCGCTTTGTATCATTCGCATTAAGTCTTCAATAGCCGATGTAGTCGCTTGTTTGCATCTTGGTCCGACACGTCAAATATAAAAAACTAAAGCAGGAATGTTTATTTTTGATGTACCAAGGGCTCAAAAAGACAACATCTTGCTATTGTTAAGATGCTACGAGATTGTATTAAGAACATGTTCACATGAAAGTAGACCGTATCTGTCTCACCCACATTTATGTTCTATACTCAACGAAAGTTGTATTTTTCTTCCGACCATGGTTGTTTGGCAGCATTGTCACGGCTTTTGTCGCCACATTATTATTTCTTCCCTTTCTGGTGGACATGTGAAATATACGCCTCTACATTTTATGTACATAAAATATATACGTGACAAATAAATGGAATTAATATAACTAAATTTGTTTTTATTCCTTAATTTGATTATTATGTAGATTTTTATTTTAGTTTTTGATTAGAATGTACTGTACCTCCTTCTTACTCTACTTTAAAACACTTATGATGTTAATAGGTTTTTGAACTGGAAATAAAATAATTAGAACTTTTCTCATTACATAATATACTTCAAATAACATATAGACCAAAGAAATATAATAAGATAATAAGATAGATAAAACTCATTAGTGAGATAACTAAATCTTTTGGAAAACAATTCTTTCTTAATTTTGTCACTTTATTTTGAACAAGTTATTCAATAACAAAAAAAAATCATTGAATAGGTATTTTAATTAATTGAATTTCATAATGTTGATATCTTTATTAATTAATTAAGATGAGAGTGATGATTCAACTTTAACCCCATAATGTGGTAATCCATGTGATAAATAAGTGAATTAAGAAATCTTTTTTAAATGCCTTGAAATTCCCATTCGTGTTTACTAACAAACACCTACAAAACTGAATTCTATAATGAAAATTTTTATAATTTTAAATTACCCAAGCACTAAAATAATTAAATCCCAAATGTAAAAAAAAATTCAAACCCAAAATTAAAAAAAATCGTTAATCCTTAAATAAAGCAAACCCACTCTCATTTAAAGAAAATGATTGAACCTCTAAATTCCAACAAACAAGACACTAGATTAAGAAAGGAGGCAACAAACACACTTGAAATCCCTAACATATGAAATCTAGTGCACTTGAAATCCCTAGTAGTTGAAGCTAAGACACATAATTAAGAAATGAGACATATTCCTTCTATAAGGAGTTCGTTTTTGCGAGAGAAGATAGAAGACTTACATGTGAGAGGATATGTGAAATCCTATAAGGGAGGTGAATATCATAATATCATATCAAAAAGGGCATGAGAGCTTAAAGTTTCAGAAGCCTATAGAAAAGACTGATAATCAATTTCCTATCTAATTACTTTTATGCTTATGATTCTTTAAATTCAAATTATAATTGTTATTAGGCTAGTCTAGATTTAGGGTATGACAAATTGTATCATAAAAATCTTTGCGAATACAATTTTGATATAGGATGATAAGCATGGGGAATAGCATCAACAATAAGGCCATAAGTAATGGATGCTTTTAGCAAACTTTTAGTTCAATTTCACATTAGAAGAGGATAGGAGATTATAGGTTATAGATTAAACCTTGATAAGGACATAGGATTCAAGGAGGAGAGATTGTGATGTCTTACATAGAAGGTCGTATAACAATCCTATATCGAAAAGGAGACTAGATATGAAAGGCCTTATAAACCTATAAAAATATTTACAAATTAATATTCTAAATAACTTTTAAGGCTTATGCTTCTCTTTAACCTGAATTGAAGTTATTATTGGGTAAGTATGAAATTGGGGCATTACATGGTATGAAAGTAAAACTTATGCTAATATAATGTTCAAATAGGAACAAGAGAACTAGTGGTGTCAATGGTAAGGTTGTGAGAAATGGACAACTCTTGGCAGGTTTTTAGTTTGATTCCATATTAGAAGAAAATGACAGATTCTATATTGTGGATTGAATCTTAACGAGGACATTAAGGATTTAAGAAAAGGAGATCATGAGATCTCACATGAGAGGTGAATATCACAAATCCTTATCAGAAAAAATGAGAGGTGAAAACATTTATGAGCATATAGAAAAGACTAGTAACCAACTTTCTTAGGTTTGAGATTCTTTTAAGTATGAATTAGGTTTTTCATTAGGTCAATCTAGACTTGGGATTTTATAACTGATATTAAATAATTTCATTAATATGATGTTGAGCTAGGACAACAAAGATGGGGAGTGGCATTAGAGGTAGGGTTAAGTGTAATGGGTGACTTATATCAACTTTCTAATTTGATTAAAAGAAGAGGCAGATTTTGGATTATGGATTAAACCTTGATGAGGGCATCAAGCTTTCAAAAAAAGGAGTAGGCTTGGCATTTTAGCTTGGGCACAATCTAGTCCAATCCGAAGTTAACTGGTTTAGTCTAATTTGACTAAACTTCGTGTTGGGATCGAGCTTCTTTTTTAGGTTTTAAGCCTCAAACTAAACTCAAGCTTAAGGCTTTCGATTTGGCTTATCTTGAGGCTCTAACTATATGTTTAAATAGTAACATAAAATGATATCATTTTATGTTAGCCAAAATAGTTTTCATTTTGCTACACATTATTATAATTATTATGTCCATGTTAAAACGACGTTATTTTACTCAGCAAACGACATTGTTTCAATATGCATACAAAGCCCCCTTTTAACCAATAGTTATTTACTCGACTTCGCCTTCTTTGCTAATTGCTCACATTCCTCCTTTACTCAACTACTCCTAGGTTCTACTTATTGCAATCGACATCCACCTCTATTCCTCATCTCTACCCTAACATATTTAAAAGGATATACTTTTTTTTATATTTATGTTATGCATGTTGATTTAGGTAATGGTTTTGCTATTGTCAATCATTTTTGTAAGTGTTTGGTTTCTATGTTATATTGATATCAAAAAATCAAGTTAGGTTGCTTGTGTTTAGAGGTTAGTCTTTCCTTCGATTGTAAGTTATTTCTAATATGAAGGGAATGATATGTTGTCTTATTTAATGACTGTTAGGTACGTCCTATATTGGCTCATAGTCGATGCTTATGACTTATTTGTTAAAATGCCAAAAAGGAATGATATGTCTGTGTTGGTTGATGGTTTTCTCAATGGTCAGGTTTACCATAACTTTATATTGGGTAAATTTTAATCTTTTAACTTATTACTCTTATTCAGGTTTTCCATGTATTGATAATTTTTAACTTGGAATCATCTATCATAAAGCTTCTTGAATTTACGATCCCTTTCAACATTGATCTAGTTTAATACCCTCAAGATTGAGAATTTCCTTTTAACTTGTGTAAGATTATACATGCTACTAAATATAGTATACCAAGAGTATTTGTCATCCTTATTATTAAAAGTCTCATGAAATCATTTTAAGCTTTTTAGATCTATTTTAATACATGAATTGTAGCTAATTAGTTATTGTATTTGGATTAATTAGACTCTTAAAATGTTGAAGTAGACATTAGGTTCATATGAAATAGACTTTAAGTGTAACAATTTTTTAGTCTTCTTACATTGGTTTTCTATCATATTTGCTATTTAGTTTTGACTATTGTTATAAAAATTCAACCAAGTCTGTTATGCTAATTTCTCTAGGGATTGTTTAAAAAGGTATTTATTTTCAAGCTTTGAACTAATTAATAAAATACAAATTTTCTAAGTTCTTAAGGATGTCCTATCTCTTCCAATCTTTTTCCATGATATTTGTTTTTACCAAAGTCTTATATTATTGAAATTGTGATAATGATAAGATTACTTGAGACAAAATTTTTAAGTTCAATGATTTGAGTAGAAAACTGTAGTAAGTGTAAAATAAGTATCCATTTCCATCTTTGTTTTTCAGATCATCTAAGAAGAAAACTTAGCACTCTCAATGAAGTTTCAGTGAGCTAATTTATTTAAATTGGATTTGGTTAGTTTGTTCAATAAAACATAAATTCATTATAGTAGGGATATGAGCATATAATATAAAACAATCGCATGATTATTTTCAACTACCATATAAGTCTCTTAGTTGTCACCACATTTAAAGAAAAATAAAAAATAAAAAAGTTGATGATTAATTGGTTTAATTGTGCAATCATGCTCGTAACAATGATGGGAATAGAATATGTACATTGAAACTGTCTTTCATTCTTTGTCTCACATTATTGAATCAAGTCATGTGACAAGTATAAAAGCATATTCGAAGACCAACCATGAATTTGTTAACTTCATTGAAATGTTGTTTCCTAATGGGTCACATGTAAGTAAGATTGCCCAACAATATAGTATTTGCTACATTTTTTCTCATAAACCATAACTAACCATAAAATAATAAAACAATATCAAACAGAAATTTCCTTCATATAAGGGTACGTGTTACATGTAGAGGAGTCAAGAACTCATTTATAAACAGACAATAATATTCTTTTTATGCTTTAGCTTAAAATGATATCTATTTTAGATGTAAATCATTATCATCCTTAAAAATGGATAAATTCACTATGTAGATCATAACAATGTGATGTATGTATATGTATAAATATCTATGAATAACTTATATTCACATACATTGATTGTTTCAGATGGAGGGACATCTTCCTTCATTGGAGAGTTCTAATCTAGTACCAGATAATATACCAATGAAGAGTTCTAATCTAGAACCAAGTGAAGAAATTATTTACGTTGAAGGAACATGTTTATTGAGAAGTGATGCTTGGAATCACTTCAACAAGACTAGATGAAGGGATGAAGTTAAAAATGTTAATGTAAGTATTATCCTAAGATATTAATTAGGGTTCTAAAAGTGGAACCTCTCATTTAGAGAGACACATGGAGTTATATAATAGAAAGAAGATGGTATTAGGAGGTCAACCATTTTTTCCCTAACTTAAAGAAAGGGATTAAATTAAAAGGAAGAATGAAATGACCGCCACAAGCTATCATAGTTTCAAATCAAATTTTTTGATAGCTAAGATGACCATTGGTGATGAACAACAAATCTCCATTGTTTATTGTAAAAACTTTAGGAAGTTACTTACCTTGTGTCAGTCAGCCTTCAAGATCTTAGCTTAAAATACCATGAAGAAATACATTTTCAAGATTTATGAAAATTAAAAGAAAGGAATCTTAAAGATATTGTCGAGTATTCATGGATAAGTAGCCATCATATCAAATATGTGGACTACTGACAACCAAAAAAGGGTTATATGGCATTGACTTCACATTACAATGATAGTAACTGGATTTTATACAATCAACTACAAAGGCAAATTATATTTTTAATATTGTTATCATCTATTTATTGATGATGTTATAACTAAGATTTATTCATATTTTTAGTGGTAGGATTATTTTTCTGCTAGTGCCTCATACAAATGAAAGGTTGACAATTATGATAGTGGAGCTTAATGGATTAGATCATTAACACCAAGCTCTCAACCATAACTTTGGATGGATGTATCGTAAATGATGAGATGATCAAAAAAATTAAAGAATAAATTGCGGTTGGGATCTTGTCAATTGGTGGAAGGTTATTCTATATACATTGTTTTGCATATAGTGTGAATATGATTATGAAGGGTGGGTTAAAGGTACTAAACGAAGAGGTAGATGAAATGTGGAGTAGTGTTGTATATTGGAGTACAATACTCAAAAGAGTGGAAAATTTTAAAGAATTTGTACCCTAAGTATTTATTCTGTGCATGAAGAAGTTGGTTTTATTTTGTTTGACTAGATGAATTCAACACTCAAGATTTTATAGTCAAAGCCTAAGTATATTAAGGTGTTCAACTAGTTAAAACAAAGAGATTATAAGTATATTGCCTATCGTCAGAAGAGCAATGAGAGTTAGCTAAAACACTTTGTACGAAGATAGAGATATTTTATAATGCTACTAGTTGTTCTCAAGAATAAAATACCAAAGAGCATTTGCTTTAGCTATATGTCTGATAACAAGCGAGCTTTATCTAGTTGAATGTTTAATTCTAATGAGGTGATTTAGGTCATGACGAACTAGATGACAGAGAAACTTAATTTTTACTGATCTATGATAGGACAAACTATGGTCGTAATTTCTATATTGGATCTGAGATATAAGACTAAAGGGTTATGTTTTTATTATCAAAAGTTGAATGGTGATCAAGGACAAGAACATATTTGTATCAAAAAATTCTAGCATGACTTTTTTAAAATAATTATTAACTAAAATTGGACAAAGATCAAGATCACAATAGTTCAATATCATCCTCAATTTCAGCATTCATCTTCAATTGTTAATCATATGAATGATATGAGTCCTAAATTTGCACAATTCATAAAAGAATAAAAGGTTGACTTTTTACAAGGGTGGAGTTAGACAACTACTGGAAAGAAAGTGTGGTGACCTTAGTTGAAAATGTACAATTCAATGTATTGTTATAGTGGAAGACACATGGAAATGCTTCTTCTATCATGTAAGTAACTATATGAGACCTATCAATAATTCTATCAAATACTGTTACTTTAGAGTTTGTTTTTAATATTGATGGTTAGGTAATTAGTTATTGTAATGCTCAACTTCATCCTAATACTATGGAATCCCTTATGTGTGCCCGAAATTAATTAAGGTGATGAAGATATCAAGGTAAACTCTATTCTTTATAATTTGTTATCTTGTTTACCTTAATAATTTTAATAATCATACATTATACAGGGTTAAGGTTTAGGATTTAGGGTTTAGAAATGTGTTTTATCTTACATTTATTGAACTACCTCATAATTAAGCATTTGTTTGTCCTCAGGCAAATCAATTTCATTACTCTTGATAACTTAATAAGACATAACTTCAGGAAAGCATTAAACAAATCAATGATATCCATCAAGATTCTTTATTATTCATTTAATTACAAAGTTTATTGAATTGTTAAGTACTTAGTTACTTTTATCAAATTATAAATCAATCTAATTCACTTTATAAATCTTTAAATTTCATCTCAATTCACAATATTTCACTTAATGTGTAAAGTAAACATACATAATAAAAAAATCTAAAAACTTTAAACATTTCTGTACCCTTATTAAATACAAAACATTAAATTTAAATAATATAAGAGAATTTAGATGCTTGTTTGAAAAAGTCACCTAATATTTTGATTCAAGAGTAAACACTTTATTATGAATACCCAATCACTTAACTAGGTCACTATCTCAAATGGCTTTTAGCATAACTCTTTAACTTTGACCTTTTTATTTGTATAAAGCCCACAAAGTTTGTGCTCGTTTATTCACATACTACTATTTTTTTCTTTTCTTTTTATATGTGTATATGTGGGATAATGAAAATGCTAAAAAACAATTTACATTTAACTTAACATATGTAAACATTATCCATAAAGTATCATAATGCAAATCAAGTATCCATTCTCAAAATTAATAAACTAAATTAAAATCAACTTAGTCATCAAAACTCATAACTATTTGCCCAAACAAATCAAACCACAGTCACAACTAAACCTATAATGAATTATCTTGATCAAAAATTCTTTTAAATTTTTTTCCAAATTATTCATTACTAAGCTTAATTATAATAAAATTGATACTTGAGTTATATATTGTCTCAATGTACAAAACATGTAAAAATAATGAAAATTATAAAAATAAAGAAGGTGAGGATAATTGTTACTCCCCTGATAATAAAAGATTTTTAGCCTTGTCTAATGTTGTTAACGCCCATCCATGGCTAATGAAATCTTTTCTACTCTAAAGCAAGGGTTGATTTTGCTTTGTAACTATAGGAGTTCAAATTTCAAGTACAAAATTAGGATCATTAAACTAAAACTATGAAAATAACTAAACTACTAATGAAGATTCTACAAACTACTAGTTTGGCTCAGTGTATCTGGATAAAACATCTGGCTCTTTAGTTTTATAGAGACAACCTTGGATGATGCAACGAATTTTATGAGGACATCCACAAGAAGTTGATACTCCTCTTACTATTGTTGTTTTAGAAATCTAGATGAAGCGTGATCGTTCCACGCATAATCATAATAGTTGCACCGCTTCGGATTATAGGTATTCTTATATAGGGTGTCTTAAGGCTTTACAAGCAAATTAGGTGCTCCCACATATGGTGTAGTTCCTGAAATTCATGATTAGGGTTATCACCCTCACAAAATTCACAACATGACATAAATATCACTTCAGCATCCATCTATGTGTTACCTTACCTCTCGTTCTAACTGATCATAAGTGATGGCATACCATCCCGTGAGAATATTGTCCTCTCCATCCTTCCATTATATTTAGTGGTTGTAATGATGAATACCCGAATCTGGAAAGTAAGTCACAAACTTAAGATCAAGAAAGAGAGTTATTATGATGAATAAATCAATATAAAAAGAAAAGAAATAAAAAACTACATAAAAAGAAAAGAAAATAATGGCTACACTAATAAAAACAAGTTTTCTTAATATTTTAATACCCGAAAATGACACCAAAAATCTTAATGAATTATTAATTTATAGTTTTAAACTGCAAGCACACGATGTAGTTATAGTTAGTACTAGCGAGTACGAGTGGATCTCACCAGGACTAAAATTACTAGCACTCATCATCTTTCTATTATCTAGTCTATAAAATTGTTGTGATGATGATTAATCAAATTTATAATTAAAATAAATTAACATAATTGACTAACTAGAAAAAATTAAACTAAAAAACAATTAAAGAAAAGAGTAGTACCTTGACTTCGAATCCCCTAAGACTATGGAAATTCCTATCTCATGTTAATATCTTTGGTCTAGAACATTAACACCGAACCCTCGGTTGATTAACTAAAATATCTTTCTAGTTAAAACTTCCAAGATTAAATTAATTAATTTGTGAATTTCTCTATTAGGTTTGACCTTAATCTGGAAGATTATGTTGGCTTATCTCTAGATTTGTATGCAACTCCTTTAAATTATGGTAGATCTATTAAAAAAAAGGATTTCTCAATCTCAATTACGTGAAATCATGCATGAAATTATATTTTAGCTATATTAATCCAATAATACATAATTGAATCTTAATGAAACTAAAGAATGAAAATAAAATCACTACAAGGCATATCTCAGGGTTCATCTGATCAAAGTAAAAAAAAATTTAGATCGTAATCATAACATTAATACTAAATGAAAAATAGACTCGAGCCTCCCTTAAGCCTCCTATAGTCCTCTCTTCCTCTTTTTTTCTTTGTTTTACCCTTTTATAACTTAAAAATTAAGGTTTTTGGAATGGACACAGTCACCCATACAACTGTGTGCATGACTGTGTCCTTTAATCTCATTTCAATTATTCAAACATTACAAAGAAACATGGTCCTAAAAAGCTACACAATTATGGACATAAGGACAACTTCATTCTTTCACTTTTCTACCTTGATTCCATCTAATTTCTCCTCCTTTTGACCTATAAAGGAAATTAAGACCTAAAAGCATAATATGAACAAATTAAGTACCAAAAACCATTTAAAAAACTCTTAAATTAAAAAAATGCACTAAACATCATACTAAAAGTGTAGTATATTTGTCATTTATCAACAAATGATAGGTAAAAAAGCTCAAGCTTCTTACATCTACTATGGAATTTAAAGTTAGGATCCTAGGAGATGTTAATCAATCTTTTTAATGTTAAATAATAAATAAGCATAGGGATGGGGGATCCTTTTGTTTAAGTCATGCCCCTACCTCCCAGCCCCTAAAAAAAATTTGTTGGCTCTCCATTTATAAGTATATTATATAAAGTAGTTTTTATACAATAATAGATCCATTTCTTGAATATGCAAAGGAACTCAAATAATTATATTACGTTGATGATGATTTCCCAACTTATAGAATCATATGCCTTTTGAAGGTCCACTTTTATTATGGAAAGTTTAATATAACCTTTAAGGAGTTCTTGAGCTATTAGCCAATAGTCCCTTAATAATATGTTTTTTATAAATTCCCCTTGTTTGTATTAATCCCACGCTTTACAAAATTTTTTAGGCTTGATGCTAAGTTTTTGGAAAGGATTTTGTAAAGGAAGTTACAATAAGAAATAGGTTTGAAATCATTGAAGGTACCTGGACTAAATGTTTTGGGGATAAGACAGATGAAGGTCTTCTTAATTTGTTTAAGCATTTTCCCACTTTTAAAGAATTCCATTATTGCTTTGATGACCAAATTCTTGATCCAAAGCTATGCTTTTCGGTAAAATCATCTATTAAATCAATCTAGGTTTGATGCCTTCCAAGGATTCATCTCAAAGATCACGACCTAAATTTAAAAATTATGAATAGGGAGACTTATCATCTATCTTCTTCCTCACCAAATTAATTTGACATGAAGGACTTCAAAATCTAACTTGTAGAGCTATCTAGAGCATTAGTTCCCAAGGAGTTTATGAATAAATCACAAGCTTCTCTTTCAAGCCCCTTATGATTATTCAAACTCTTACCATTTTGCACTTCTAAAGAGTTAATCCTGTTTGTGTTCTTCATGTTCATGATTACCTTATGGATGTAACTAATGTTTCTTATGCTATAAGTTTCTAGATCTTTGTTAGAGCATGGATTATAATTTTCAATTGCCATATGACTTTAAAGTGTTTTCTCCTTATTAGCTAGAAGGGGTCCCCTAGGTCCTCCTATATCTCCTCTTTAATTGCTTCTAATGATATTTTTATACTTGAAACTTCCTTACAGGATCTTGAATTTCTTTTAGCATTCATAATTTAAAGTTCATCTTTGATAGCCTCTAGCTTTTGACACAAATTTATTCTTTACAACCTAAAATGGGCCTAGAGAAACCCCTTAGAATAGCTCATTTGAACCCTTCATCAACTAATAAAAAGGTATTAAACCTAAATGGAAATCTTCTTTCTATACATGTTGAACATCCCTATAACGACAAATGGGGAGTGGTCTGAGAAGAAAGGCTTCATAAATGTTGCTTAACTCTCCTTAAACCTTTTTAGCCAATCCTCATTTACAAGGGCTCTATCTAGCTTCTTGCTTATACTCCATCTTTGGCTCTACTTGTTATAGTATAGAAATTTTAAATATATTATCCCCAATTTCTCTATATATTTTTTTAATTCCTCTTTGTAATTTCTTAAGCAAACATTGCTTATGGCTTTAGAAGGGTACAGGGCACTATTGTAATCTCAAAAGATCACCCAAGGATTCTTATTACTAGCTTATATTCTGATTAGATGTTTCTATAACATTAATTGGAATTATACAAAAAGGAGATAGCTACCATCTCATTCTCCTTTAAAACCTAGCTACCATCTCATTCTCCTTTAAAACCTAACCTTTAGATGTATCAGTTAGTCACATGCATAAAATTCTTTAACCTTTACCATATTCAAGTTATATATAATCACTATCCTTCTATAGTGATGGTGATGGTGGTTATAAAAGAATTCTCATTATTTACCTAAGGATTTCAACTTCATCACATGCTCATGCTTGAGTTTTGTTTCCAAAGTTTCCATCAAAGTAGGTTTAATATCTAAAAAGAAGTTTTTTAAGTAATATTGTTTCTTAGGGTAATTGATGCCCCTCGCATTCCAAGACACTATAGACATTAGAAGGGAGAATGTTTAGACCCATTGGATCTTCTTTTCCTCCCTGATTTCCTTTTACTATCCACTAAAAATTAATTGTCCATTTTGTCCAATTTATCTTCTTCTAGGCTACTTTCCACCTCAACATG
The DNA here is from genome assembly GCA_027478365.1 of Erythroxylum rufum. Classification (NCBI taxonomy): domain Eukaryota; kingdom Viridiplantae; phylum Streptophyta; class Magnoliopsida; order Malpighiales; family Erythroxylaceae; genus Erythroxylum; species Erythroxylum rufum. Next base: position 38,213,606 of record JANIHZ010000208.1, on the reverse strand, counting down.
TTCTGATGTTTAAGTAATCTCATCCCTCTTATTTTCATTTATAAGTATGGTTTCCTCCATATTCATGTTAATTGCAATTACTTCATTCATCTTTGGTAATACCAAGTTCTAAATGGGCACATTGAGCTGCATATTAGAGCTATTTGCTTCAATTATCTCTACTTGCTTTTTCCCTATCCCTATAGTCATTTTGCCTACATATTCACTTTACAGTGATTAACCAGTTTCATTAACTCCTCATAATCTTCTTTAGAAAATTTCTTCCTGTTAATCTATACCACTTACCTTATTGTTTAAGTATGGGCTTCCATTTGTATAAAACCCTTACAGAATCCTCAAATAAGGTTCTATATTCCCAAAGCCTTATTAAAGGTATAGTATCTAGAAGTTCATACCTTAGTCTCACATTGACACATACCCTAGCTTATCTAATCCTCCGTCTCATTACCACAGTCACATCCATACAAATTAGGTTCACAATGAAGCTAACTAAAGCACTGAGTCCTTTAATGGACTAGTACTTCGAATAAACATTAGAAAGATTAATCCAAATGGGTATATGTTCATACTTAATGGCTTCCAAAGTTATACTTAACCTCAAACTTTAGAGGAAGATGAGGAGGTTGTTGATATGCTAAGGTCCCCTTATTAGTATCTTCTTAGATCTCACATCCAGGGAAAACTTAAACAATATGAGTTTTTCTCCAGATAAAAGTACCTCTTGTAGGCCTCTCCCTTTCTAGTACCTATGAGTTCATATGTTAATTACTAGGAAGGGAGGTCTTCTTCCAATGAAAAGGCTTGCTAATGTTAAAGACTATGTTTTAGCTCCCTTATTCAAAATTTCTATTCATGGAGAAAAAACAAGGTGCCCCTCAAACTTATAAGGAGGAAAATAACTCAATGTTTCATTAGAACTTCCTCCCACAACATGTTTCCAGTTCAGAGATGGACTAATAAACGAGGATTTTTGGTTTTTATCCTTCTCTTTAGTGGAGGTTATTTATTGAAGAAGCTCTCTAGTTATAGTTTAGGATGAGGGGTAAAAAGTTCAAAGGGTACAAATAGGATTAACCATAGTTAAACATTGCATTGACATTAGCCATAAACAGTTAGGGATAAGGTAACATGTATTAAAAATCTTAAAAGATAGTTGTTATTAATGGCAACACTTTTAGGTGGGAATAAGTGCAAAGGTAGGAAGAAAAAAAAAGCCTTAGTTTAAGGTAAAAGTTTTGTGGTGTTGTATAGGTTAACATTTAAAGCTATAGGAATGAAAATAGGAGGAAGAGGGGTGTAAGGAACAAAAGAAGTTGAGTCTGAAATGCAGGGAAAGGTTGGAGAAGAATCAAGAGCGATTCACATTAAAGGGAGGCAATGAAAGTGGTTAATGAATTCTAGAGAGAATTTATAGAAACATATCTACAAACCAATAGAAAACAAACTTTGAGGTTATGATTGCCTTAAAGTTATTAAGAATAATTGATTGATGTGTTGTAACTAAGAGTATCCTTTTCAATCTTAATGGTGAGCAAGTTTTATATCTTATAATAAAACTCTCAATACACTACAAGTAAACAGATCGTATCTTATAATAAAAGAGGTTATCGTTCTCACAAGGATTACGCAATGGCTAAAAATTTGAATAAGAACTTTGTCTAAGGTATTAAGAAATTGAATTAAAATAAATAACTGAAACTAAATAAATAATAAAATGAATTGAGTAAAAAATTGATAAGTGAGCTGCCAATAAAAGTTAGTGTTTTGATCAAGATTGAATATTTAAAAACCATTCTTTTTATATTTCATTCCATTATTGATTAATAAATTAAATAATATAATTTAAAATGAATAATAAATTAAACAATTAAATAATTAACAAGTGAGCAGTCAACAAAAATTGATATTAATCAAGATTGAATATTATTTCTCTATTTCGTTCCGTTAGTCTTGTTGAATTAATTTATGTGTTTGATCCTATATTTCCTCATGTATTGATTCTCTCTCTCAAGATCTAATTAATTAACCCTAATTCAATTCAAAATTTTCAAATTTGCAATCTTTTGATTCACAAAACTATCCTAATGTCTTTAATTAAATCAGAAGCTATCTAAGAGTAATTAATTTTACAATCAAGATCTCTCTTAGATTGATCATTAATTTGATTGTAACATCTCATGTTAGGGGTCAGAATATTGAGGAATTAGTAGTGCATTGTATGCTTTGCATATTTAAGTATTCACTTATATGTGCATATGTTTTTTTGATGCCTACAAATAATTGTACATGCATTCATTGACATTTTCCAGGCATAATTGGTTTCTAAATGTGATTAAAATGAGAATTTTGGGTTTTTATGTGCTGAAATTATCATTTCAAAATTTTTGGCGAATTTTAAGAAATTTTTGAAAAAATTTGGGGTATGTATGGACTAGGAAAATGTTAGAAATGGATCAATGGTAGTGTGACATGTGGCAATTTTAGTTAGTGACACATGTATTACATGCAAAGAGGATATGTGGGTTCAGTTTTTGGTTAGGAGGAGAACACTGTAGCTTGTTCTTCACCGTAAGCTTTCAACACACACAACTTGTTCCTTGTTCTTTGTTTATCCACCGAAATCTCACTGCTGGAGATTTATTACTGCCTCCACCGAAGGTTATTGTTAGAGTTTTTGTTGAAATAAGCAAGTGATGTTTTAAGTTTCTGGGTATTATAAATGGTATTAAAGTGAGTTTTAAGCTTGACAAATCATTGAAACAGTGTTTAGGAAGAGCAAGGAAATTCATGAAACTCAATGAATATAAGCTTTGTTTCTCACAAGATAAGCGTGGGTATTTGAGTGTTCATAGAAATGAATCAAATGAGTCTGATGATGTTTGAATGATTAAAAATGAAATTTATGCATGAGTGTGTAAGAAGGGTAACTTTGATTGTGTTCAGAATGAATAAACTAAGAAATTAGTGAAGTGATAAGTGTAGAAAATGATGTAAACAAATGCAGAAGATGATGAACAGTTGTGTATAATTTCTGGTTTTGGTATTTGTAATTAATCTTACATTTTTAGTTGTTTTAGAGTAAGATGAGTTGCAATGTGAGTGGAAATGTAGAAAATATAAGTTAGAAATGGAGTAGAATGACGAATTGAGTAGGAAGAAGAGTGAAAAAGTCTGCAGTTTACGGTGAAGAAGAAGAAAAATCTATGTTTTGTTAAGCTAGGGAGAGAAGAGAAGAGGAGTTGCACCCGAAGGTTTTTTCCAAAATCAAAATATGTTGATTCTTTTAGCCACAACTTTGTCATCTGATCTCTAAATGACTTGTAACTTGAACCAATAGACTCCTACGACATTTTTCTTTCTCCTGATAAAAATTTAGAGCCATCTGAATTGATTAGAAAAAGATTGATTGACTCAAAGTGAGGGTAAGTACTGGAATATTATAAATTGGAGATATTATAGTGAACATGTTTTGGTATTTGATTATAACTTGATTTGTAGAGCTCCAAATGAGATTATTTTTAATTTAAAATAAACTAGAAACATTTGGCTACAAATGTTAAGAAGAAATTGAATTTGAATTCTATCGTTAAGAATCTTGAAATTTAGCTTGAAAGTGAGTCTTGGCTTCAGCTGTAGCACTACCAGGGATAGAAATTATGCCCTGTTGTTATTGAATAAATCAAACAAAGATGTCTTTACAAAAGTTATAGCTTATTCTCTTAGCTTTGGATTGGTATAAAGTTTGTAATTTTTGGATATTGTAATTGAGAGTTATGAGGTGTACAACTTGAATGCATGATCATGCATTAGCCAAAATT
>JANIHZ010000208.1:38193393-38207135 GCA_027478365.1 Erythroxylum rufum | reverse complement strand
ATTTGTGCGTTTTTTAGCAATTAACCCTATTAAAATAATTAAATAGTATATATTTTGTTAATAATAAAATCATATTATGAAAAAACAATGGAAAAAATCAATTTTTTATAAATTATGATAATAGAAAAAACTGAAATAAAAAATTCAAATAAATTTTTTTTATAGAATTTGAAAAAAAATAAACTAAAAACGAATCAAGCGGAACATGGTCATGACGAGATGAGCTCGTTAACATATCCAGTGCTTAAAAGGTCCAGACGGCTAGCTTCAGCACAATGCCGTTTCTTTACATGTATAGTTTACGAAAGAGGCTTAAGAGGGTTTCATAGTAAATTTCTTACTAGAAAATGCCAACCAAATCAAAATTGGCAAACAAACAAAAGAATTTATGGTTTAGCCTCCATGTTTGTTACAACGTAGAAAAGAACACAACACTAAGAAGCTACATTGTTTCCAACTCTCAGCAATAAGTAACAGGCTTCTTCCGGTTTTTCCCTACATTTCATTGAGGAAGAAGTCTCTCCTTGAGTCCGTCTGAACATGCTACCTTGGATGGAGGCGTAGAACGTTCTGACTCGGATGATCGGATAAGAGTATGCATAACAATCATTACAAGGACCAATAGAGCGGCAGAAAATGAAATAGCTTCCCATGAGCCCAGGATAGACAAGCATTGAAATAACTTGACAATACTGTAGAGGAGGAGGATTGACCATAATGTAACAACCTGCATAAGACATAGATGAGCAATGAATGATACCAAAATCCATTTCATTGTCGTAATTCAGGTTTAAAATTTTGTCTCACAAATAAAGGCGTTTTTGGCCGACCATTGTCCTGATGCTTTTCCTCACCAAATATGTTCTTAGCGTTATACACATCCAACATAGCATCCTGCTAGGTTGTGAATCGAAGATCAGACAGACATATACATCTTACCAAAGTATAACTAAAAGCCGTCCTGCACCAGAGTCTAATCTATAAATGATGCTCTGAGTATCTTAACGATAACTTTCCAAAAGAATGCATGAGAAAATAATGAAGATACTACACTTTAATTATTACGCTTTACCAGTGTTATTATGCAGTTGCATATCCTAAATTGCTTTTGCGTGCCCTATTGATAAACTACCAAGGAAAAAGCATCACAAACTGTGAAGCTACCCGGGAAACCAAACAGCTCAGCCAATTCTAGTCTCAAATCCAGGCAAAGTGGGAGGTAATTCATCTTGGATTTCCTACAAACCCTCTATCGAAGCTTTTCGAAAATAATACCACCCTCAAAGGTTATCTGAAACTAACTGTGAATAAAATGAATGCTTTTTACCAGAAAATTTGTTTAACAAGAACCAGACAACAATGGTAACACCTTGTTCACAAACACTTCTTTGCACCATTGAGCAATGCCATCGGTTGTTGCTGGGAGTTCCTCCATTGAATGGCGCTTTATTTGCAACTTTATCTGCGAATAAGAGACAGAAAGCTAATAGATGTCACATATACAATCAACTAACAAGGAGGTGCAGTTACGAGCAGTATCAAAAGCTTACCACAGAAGATTTCCGAGCAAAGATTCTTAGCAACGTAGGTGCTGGATGTGTTTTTGGAACAGCCACTGTGCAATCGTAAATTACTGGAACAAATGAGCGCAAATGAGTTACTGCAGCCACAAAACCCTGAAAGCAACGCAAACTAAAATATTGGTAGATGAGCATTATAACCAGAGAAAGCATCCTATTGACGTCAATCAGGTGGAAGCATTCATTTGGATAAGCTAATAATGGTAGATGAGCATTATAACCAAAGAAAGCATCCTATCGATGTCAATCAGGAGGAAGCATTCATTTGGATAAGCTAATAAGAAACCAAGGGATTAGTCTGGGTGTGGATGGCTTAAAGGTGCCTTCCCATAATTAGGACTCTCCTAAGACACCTCGTGGGAAACTAAAAAAAAAAAAGAAAAAGAAACCAAGCTTCTATTCACACTAAAAAGTGGAAGTTTCTATTGGCACAAAAACAAGTTCCTGTGGAGGCTCAATGTTCTAAATATCATTAGGAACAGAAAAAGCTTCAAAACTGAAATAGCAAAATAACTTTGCCATCATGTATGTCAAAACAAAAATGCAAAAAGTAGGCTTCCAGCCATAAATTCTAACAACCATCACCTTGGTACGAGGAATCAAAACATTCCTGGGAATAGGCAGCCCTCTTGAAGAGGCGAATTCTTGAGCTACTTCAAGCTTTTCCTGTGTGAAGCGAGTTCCTTCTATGAAAAGAGCCAACCAAAAAGGCATAGGAAAATCTTCCAGCTGCTTGAAACCTGACTGCAGTGCTGAATCCTATAAGCTATACAAAATGATAGAGGAAAAAACTAAAGTGAATGAGATGCGTGCAATAACTATCACATTAAGCAGTACCTTCAATGTCTCTTCATCTTTAGCCCAGCTTCTTTCTAGAAAAACATAACCAGAAAACCACATTGACCAACCTATGATCTGCCATCAGTTCAGTACACACCAATCACTCAAATTAAACCTACTATACAGAACCACAAACTGAATTAGGAAATCATAGGCAAATGCCAGCAACAAATAGCATTGTTACAGAAGACTTTCAAAAGAAAGAGTTTTAGGTCATGAAGACATTTGTATAAGAAGACCACAACAAATATTGCAAAAATGGAATGAAACAATCTGTATATACTATAGCAAGGTGAGGAAGGTGTAACAACGGTTAGCAGGACAATAATGTTGACGAATAAATGCATGCATTGGGAGATAAAATGCATGGAGTGATCTGGAGTGATCCCAGATATTGAGTTCGGGCAGCAATTACCCTGATGACCACAGCTCCCAGGAAAAAGTATTTGCAGTACAGTGCACCACTTGATTGGGTTTACGCGAGTGTTTATGAGTGTGTTTTATGCACATCCGTAAGTGTGTTAAAGAGAGAAAGTGCTGACTGTGGTCAATGTGTTCAGCGAAGCATAATGTAGCGGTGGGGTTGCTACGATTTCCAGTAATGTCACTAATGGATTTAGTCAAGTACTTATCCAAGAAGGGTTAACAAACAAATCAACCATTGTAGCTTTTTGACACATCTACACAACATATCTTTTCTTTTCTCCTCAAAATATTTTTTTTTCTAATTACGACAAGGGATCAATATTTCTTGTGTTCTATTTTTCACACCGAATAGAACTTCAAACTTTTTCTTTCAAAATGCCTGCAATAGTACTGAGAAGTTTAAAATGCAAAGCACCAGCAATCGTGAGTAGTGAGCAAAATATATACTAAAATCACGTTTGATTAACCTTTAACTCTTGGTTGGTACTACACAGATTATTTATCACATGAAATTCCAATAACAGAGAACTGCTGATTATAACTCACAGGAAGGAATCTTGCTTCTTTCTTGATTAAAGCCAGGGTGCTGCCAAGGCAACCTGTGCGCTGTTGTAAATCAATATCCAGTGAGGAAGGGAAAGGAACAAAACTCCAAGAATAGAAGGACAAGAAAACATTTCGAAGGAACTAGTAATGAAGCTAAATGAAACACTGGAATCAGTTACAATAATTGCTATTAAAGACCCAAAATAGAACTTTCAGTAATCCAAATTCTTTTAGTTGCCCAAATACAATGCAAACATATTGTTATAAGTTACATTTATTTAATATTCAGAAAGAATGACTGCATTTAAGAAAACAAGCCTTAAATCACAAAGCCATGTATCCTTGGTCATTTGACCATAATTTTCTTCTCAAGGAAAAGGGAAAAACAAGCACAAACCACAACAGGATCATGCTAGTAGAATGTAAATTAATCCAGAGATGTCGGATAAAATCCACATCAGAAATTTGTGGTATTCAGGAATAAGAGCTACCTTTTATAAAAGAACAAATTATTTTTTTCATATGTTATAAAGCATAACTGTTCCAAGGAGAAGGTTTTGAGATTTGAACTTGGAATATGTATACGGTCTTTTGCTGTCTAATGATGTAATTTTCACCCTGTCAGGAATAAAAAGTCTATAAAATCTACAGAATAACTGAACATTTAGATTAAGGCCCTTCAAAGTTGTCAAAGGATATATTAAATGAAAAATATAAGATATATTTGGAGATAAGCACCTGAGCAATGGTCAAACCAACAAGCCAGTCAATATCACTCCTGTGATTGCAGATGACCAATGCATGTTCTTGACCTGGATTTGTCAAAAAGGTTACGCGTTCAGTTTGAATCATGAAGGAGCAAAAAGAACAAAAAAGAGAAGATACTTAACCAATAATGTAAACCAGCTTACCCATTAATTCAAGTGTGTCATCATCTGCATAAAGTTCAATCTACATTGCCCACATTTAAAGTATGAGCTTGAGGAAGGGAAAACTTATTTGAGAGTAAGGGAAGAATTTTAGCTTGACATAAGGTCAAGTGCAAAAGAGAAAAGAGAATACAGAATGACTTGTTATAATTAGGCTTTGGCCATTTATTTATTTATATTAGTAGGGCAATATAACTTTAATATTTACAACATAGGAAACTTCCTATATAAGATCCATAACATAATTATATTATATCTATAACATTAAGCAACACAGAGGCTCTAGACTCTAATTTTGTCAAGCTATCATGTAAAGAGTATCAATGGAGAGCGTAAGCAGAACTAGATGAAGAAAGAACATAATGCAGTACAGAACAAAGATTTTCCAGGAGATTTTCTTCCTTCTCTACCTTCATCATTGAAAAAACTTATTGGGTTATGCATAAGGAGCTAGAGTACAGTAATTGAAAGGATAAAACCATTATGTGAATGTATTAATAATCAAAAGGAACTCATACAATAGAAAGATAATGGCAACAGCATAGATAAACATAGGCAACGTTGGACCTTAAGTCAGGGACAAACTCTGGCTGTTTTAGTATGGAAAACAAGAAAGAGGCCTTTACTAGTGAATCACTTGTATCATTTAGCCCAGTACATTTGAGATATATGATGACTTTGAATTTAGGTTATTACAAATGTACAAATAGACTGCATCTTTCACACAAGCTTATAAGTTCACTAATGAATTCTTTCATATATAAGCTAATCAACTGATCTACACATATTTGCTGCTTGAGTGAGATGCAAAATAAATATAATTATGCAGCAGTGAATAGATGTAAACAAAAATAAGTTGCTAGATAACTAATTAACACCTTCAAATTCCCCCACCAATCGACAAGCCATATGAGCTCTAGCAAAAGCAGTTCAGAAACTATCTTGTTAATCCTTCTAAAGACATTCTTTGATACTGGACGAACAAGGATGAAGAGGACTACCTGAAAAGCAAAAAGATAACGGTAAAATTAGGAGATATTCTCTCAAATTTTCCAACAAGAAGAAATCATTCATCTGCAGTAGCTTACTTTTTTCCAGCTTTAGAAAGGAAGTTGAAGAAAGAAACCAATAGATGATTTTTCCACTTAAAGGTGTAAAATTGTTATGTAGCTGGTAGTTGGATGGTAGTTATGATAGTTGGTATGGTTAGTTTCAATAACTAGCAGCAGCAGTTAAGAGTAGCAGAATTAGTCAGAATGAGCTGAAATCTCAGTCATCAATTCATTGTGTAAATAAGAAATGAAGTACAAAGAAGATTATTCATTAAATATAATACAATCAGTTTTCTCTCTCTATCTTCTTCTTTCCTTCTTCCTCTTCTTATCCACTTCTTTTCTTATCTAATTCCGGAAGTTAATTTTCTGAAAATACTACATATCATTAGTATTAGAGCTCTCTTGATCTAATTCCGGAAGTTAATTTCTGAAAATACTACATATCATTGGTATTAGAGCTCATTCCTGACAATGTCGAACAATAACAAGAAGCAAGATCTTAAGGATCTTGAGAAACTCATTAAGGGAACAAATGAGAAACATAGCAGAGCAATTGAAGAAATCAGAGAACAGAATAATAAAGCTATGGAGGAGATCAAAATGATGATCGCAGGAATTGCTTTACAAGCTACAGAAGTTGAACTCACTCTCAATAGCAAGCTACTAGTAATGCCAATGGAATCTTGGGAGCAGGATGGAGCAATACTGGAGGTAATTGTCACTACACCAAATTGGAAAATCTTTGATTTGATGTCAAAGGTCTGAATAAATGGGTTTATAAGACAAAACAATTCTTTGAAATTGATCACATGATGGATGTGGCTAAGGTGAAGATTGCTCCCATTCATTTGGATGGTAAGGCTGTCAATTGGTACAAGTCAATTTTGAAGACGGTAGAATTTGTGCAAACTTTATCCGCAAGCTTTGAGAGCAGATGCTTGTGGGTTCAATTTCTAAACTCCAGAAGTTGAAATAGGTGGATTCACTTCAACATTATATTAACAAATTTGATATGAAATTGAGTAAGACAAATTTGAATGAATCTCAAGCCATTAGCCATGTTCTATGAGGATTAAGAGGAGAAATAGAATTTTCAATAAGGTTGTTTAATCCAACAACCTCGGCTTATGTCCTAGTGAAAGTTCAAGAAGTCTTGTGAAAGCTTCGGTGGATAACATGGGTATGTTCTAAGGAGTGACCAAGAATCAACAAGGCACAGTTGCGAAAACCATTGTTACTCCTAATATGAGTAAATAATGCGCCTAAATTAGGCATGTTAGCCTTGCCTACTCCTAATAATGTGGCTAGTAATAGTAATGGAATTCCAAATACAATGCAAACTAGGAATTTAATTAGTAAGTAAATAGAAGAAAGGAGACAAAAAGGGCCTTGCTTTTGGTGTGATGACAAATTCATTCCAGGGCAAAGATGTAAGAAGTGACAATTGTATATTCTAACTGTTGACAATGATGAAGTTAAGGGAACAAAATTTCAAGGTAAGGAGGACAAAAAAAATAATCATCAGCAGAAAATTCAATAGCTCCACAACTATCCATCCATGCCATTACTAGAACTTAGAGCTATCAGACTATGAGGTTAAGGGGTTATGTGGGAAAAGGGCACTATTTCTCTTGATAGATTCAGTAAGCACTCAAAACTTTATGGATATTAAGGTAGCAAAGAAATTAGGTTGTGCATTATAACCTATTTCCAAGCTAAAGTTCACTATTGCTAATGGAATTGAATTGATTTGCAAGGAGATTTGTAAAACTTTTCAATAGGGAATGCAAGGATATCAATTCAAGGCAGATTTTTTAATCCTGCCTTTGGACAATTATCACTTGGTGTTATGCATACGATGATTAGCTGAGTTAGGGGATATTATATGGAACTTCAAACAACTGCAAAATGAAATTCCAATTGGGAAAGCAGGAGTATGTGTTACAAGGAGAAATTGATAATCAATTTAAGTTGCTCACAAGTGAAAGTATGCGAAATTGTTGGCCAAGAAGTCTCAACTGTCAATCACACAATTTTATGCGTTGTCCATACAACCAAAATCTCTTGCAGTCTCTCTTAATTCAGAAGCAGCAGAGTTAGCAGATGCAGCTGAATCCTTACCTAGAATGATAGCCGAAGTATTGATGAATTTTTCAATAGTTTTTCAAGAACCTAAGGATTGCCTCCTCGTCAGCAGCATGATCATAAGATTGTTCTTAAGGAGGGAGCACAACTGATCTGCATAAGACCATAAAGATAAGGAGCACGACAGAAGGGAGCACAACTGATCTGCATAAGACCATAAAGATATGGAGCACCACAGAAGGATATCATTGAGAAGATGACTCAAGAACTGCTGGACTCAAGTGTCATCCAGACTAATATATCTCCTTTTTCTTCTCCTGTTGTTTTAGTTAAGAAAAACGAGAATACAGGGAGAATGTGTATAGACCATAAAAGTTTAAACAACCAAATAATCAAAGATAAATATCCAGGAGTGGCTAGTACCTTCAACACACAAGCAACTCAGAGGATTTCTACGCTTAGTTAGGTACTATCGCAGTTTTATTAAGGATTATGCCCAACTCAGCCATCCCTTGAATCTTTTCTTGGAATGCATCAGCACAAAAGGCTTTTGAGTTACTTGATAAGTTGTTGTTTTTATTTTATTCTAGATCTATTTTGTCACTGTTTTTACATTAATTGATGTTAAATTTCTTTTAGTTTTTGTGAATTTGGTACTGCTCCCTTGTTTATTTTGAATTTGCAGGTGTTTGTGATTTTACACGATCTACCTGTGTAAAATTACACGGCCCGTGTGATTTGAAGCTAGATGCGCGCAACAGCCCCGAAAGTTACACGGCCAGACTGTGTGAAAGCACACGGGCCATGTATAACGGTTACTTTTGACAGTTACGGAGATTTAAAAGAGGGAAAACTGAAGATAATGGAGAGACTTTTTGCACGGTAGCTTTTCGATGGAGGAGAAAAGAAGATAGAGAGGAGAAGAAGAGAACAAGTATCAGCAAATAACAATTTGAAGATTGAGAGATCAAGATTCAAGACAAAATTGGAGTTCCTTTTTCTTCCTTTTTCATTTTCTATTTCACCCTCCATGTTTATGTTATTAGTTCTTTTTGCTTTTAAGATTAATTCAGTTATGGACCTTTAAATTCTTTTATTCTAGGATGTTTGTTTCAACTTGGGAATTATGTATTAAACCTTATGTCTTTATTTCTAAATTCAATGTTAACTCAATTTTAGTAAAGTAATTTTGTCGATTATTGTTCTGATCTTTCTAATATAGGGTTTTTAATTGAATATGGATGATGTTAAACTAAGTACTGAAAAGTGATGTTTAATATCTGATTTACTAGATTGGATCTAACTTAAAGAAAATCTAGAAATAGAATTCTTCGTTAGGAGTACTAAAAGAATCCAACAGTGTTAATTGGGTTGAATTTGGTTTTTGGCCTAGGAAACTGGTTTAAAGATTCATTACTTCGAAAGAATTAATTGACAATAGTTAGTTAATGTACTAGATCAACGATTTATTTCATAAGGAGGTACATGATTTCTTTGTTGGAATGAATTCCTAGAATATTAGCCCAAATTTTGTTTATCGTGCATTGCAATTTCTTTAACAATAATATTTGATTCCTTAGCAAATTTAGGAGGTATAAATTTAGTAATTTGACCTAGTCCTTGTGGATCGACACTTGCCTACTGCAACTAAACCTGTGCACTTGCAGAACCTATCAAGATACGAGTGAGAAAACTGTGCATGAGATTCAGGACAATATTCCAATAGTTTATCTCGCAGTGTAGTATATAATGTAGTAACTTGGGTTTGTTCAAACACATTCTTTTTTTTAGTGTAGGGACTGAAAAATGATCGATACCTGAGGCTTGTGGGTAGGATTTACAAAGGTGAGACTTTACTGTATACATCCATACCAAAGAGAATGTCTGGGCTAGGTAGATTGCTTCCAAGCACTTTAGTCTAAACTGTACACTGTGGAAAGAATCGAATCCCGATTCTTCTTTTAGTGATTAGCCCAATCTTGAAGGAGTTACCATCATCAGCAATAAAATATTCATCATGTGAGGTCCATGCTTCAGAGGGTAAGATGTTAGGCTTTATGATCGTACGACTGGATCTAGTATCCATAAACCCAATAGCTTTAATGGGTCTATCATATTTATCTTATCTGAAGAGTTGGATTTGGACGTATGGTCGTTAAACTGGTGTACGATCTATCTTCATACATACTTGCTGTAGCATGTATAGTGAATCATCCTCTAGAGAAGTAGAGGAATTAGAGGATTCTTCATCTTCAGAGGTTGTGACAGAAACAACAAAATTTGTGTCCTCATCTTCATGAGATTGTTCTTCAATCAGATCTTCAAATTTATTGGAAGAATGAATAGGCAAAATTGATTGCATCTGCTTCAATAACTTGACATCCTTCTTTGTTTTGTGAGGACAAATACGTGCAAAGTTTCCATGTTGTCTATAGAGAAAACAACGATCAACTTTTTTATAATGTGAGGACTTTTTAAAGAATCGAACCATTCTTCTCTTCTTGCCATTCTTGCTCACATATGTTTTTCTAAAAGGTTTGTAGCCTTCCATTTGTCTGCGAAACTTTCTTCTATGATAGACTTGTCAAAGATGATCTTTCTTCTTGTTATGAAAATCATAAGTCTTCTGTTCTTTGCACTTGATTTGAAGATAATGCTTCTTGCAAGCCTGTTTAAGAAATGGACCACCCTTAATGATGTTCTTGAATAAGGCATGTTGATCATATAACTTATCAAGAGAAACTAAAGCAAGCTGGTAGATTTCTCCAAGAAATATATTAGCCATATCTTGTTGTAAAGAAACTATGGTCCTTTGTAACTATGTTGCAGTTGATTTGGAAGAGATGAGATAAAAGTATATCAAAGATTAATACCATTCCAACCATTAAGAAGATAGTACCTTTCTATCATATGTTGATAATGCTTCTGTATATCAAGCTTTTTAAGTTAACAACATTTCATTGCAAAATATTCCAGACGAATTTGCTTATCAATAAGCTGAAAGTCACCAATGAATTCCTTATGAATTATTCCAAGAAGAGCTTCGGCTGTAGTGACTCAGATATACTGTAGTTTTTGATAGTAATTAATACTTTGTCACCATTATCACAAAGTACCAGTGAAACGAGATGTAAACTCAGACAAAATATCCGATAAAGGATTATTCGGTCGAGTCATTTGTAGATCTATCTATGCATTAAATATATTTAATTGATCTCTCCATTTCTTTGGGGGTAGATCGTCAAAACTGAATTGAGGTCTTGAAGTAGGCTTGGTTTGAGCCTGTGCAGTTGGCTGAGTTGGTGGTGCTTATGCTGTTGGTTTAGGTCTGAAAGGTTCTTTAGAACATAATGAGTCATATCATTGCTTTAGCATATACTTGCTCGGATCCATATCCAGTTCAGTCTACTTACTATAAGATCACAGACATTAAGGATAGAGATAAAAAGAAGGTTTAGATGTTTGAATTTGACCCATTAGAGATAAGTGCTTTTGATGCATGCCAGAGCATTGGGAAGATGATAAATCTGTAGTAGATAATTGGTCATTCTCTTAGTTACAGGTAATTGTGTGTTTATGTTTAATTTAATGCATCTACATGAATTTATTCCTTTTATAACTTATATCTTCCTTATACTTTTTTTATTTCGAGCATTTGACATTCTTTTGACTTGCACTGGTGATGATTTCTTGGTAAAATGTACAGAAATCATGGAAGTACATAATTTAGTTCGGCCATTATGAAAGATACAAAGCGGATGGCAGAGGACCGTAGAGAACGAATAGGAAAGATCACCCAGAAGTTTATGCTAACCTTTTCACTTTGCAGCATATATGAATAAGATTTGTCACTAGTCACTACTTGAACTTCAGTTTGTAACATCTATTGTATCATTTTTACCAGTTCACACCTTTATTTTTAAAAGTTAAATGGGTGTTGACTAAATGCAAATGTATTATTATTCATTTGAATGGATTTGTTCCATGTGCCATGGTCTAATTATACTTTGAAATGAATAATTTAGCTTATTGAAGCTAATTACTCCTGCAACTTTGTAAAGAATTTAGGTTTAGCCAAATCACAAATTCATATATGAAATCCATATAACTTTTGCAATATAATGAGTTCGAAAATTTTAAAATCATCATTTGATTTCAATTACACAAAACAAAATTCTAAGCGTAATCTTTAGTCTGAAACAAGAAAAAAAAAACTAAACACCTTCGACAAGTTTCTAACTATAAAATAAAGATTTAGTTCATTGCATATTTTAAAATTGAGATCTTTACTTTAGAACCATCATCGAGTCTACAAGAGACATCATCAGAGCATAAAATGAGAAATTTGTACAAATAAGCTAGGTAGAATATGATTGAAAATTGGAATTCAAATGCAATTGATAATATTAGTTAAATTAATATTAAAAATTTTATTTTATCAAATATTCACTTAAATATTATAACATCTGACATGATAATTTACGTCAATTTCAATACAATAAATAAAAATTTGAACTTTTTGTAATTAATCCTAAAATTAAATAAAATATATTAATTATAACTAATAAATTAACTTAAATTCCTAAAATTTCCAAATCAGCGATGCTTTAGTTGAGTGTCTCTGGTATGCAAGGACGAGATAAAGGCCATGAACAACATTTCATATCTCCACGTTTTTCAGGAATTTAGCTCTAGGTCTCACCTATTTTCTTCTTTAAACATCAAGTTTTAGAAAGCTATTTTTCTACAATTAGAGTTGAGGATATTGTAGAACCCAATTGAGTACATGCAACCCTTCTCTAATGTGACCACCAATATTGCATGTAGCATTTACTCAAAAGTACAAGAAGGAAGACGATCAAGTTGTTAGGAGTTTTTAGGGCCCTTTTATTTCTCCTTGCATCAATCGTCAAAAACTTCTCTTTGAATTCATGGGCTCTAGGGTGGCAATAGTCTGGCCCATGAGTCAGTCCTACTAATTTTTTTAAAATTAAAAATATAGAATAACGTAAATTTTTAATTGGATCCAAGCTTGAGCTACTTAGGTCCAGCTTTACTTAATACCTAACTCTTTTAAGTAAAACGATATTGTTGCGCTTAGAATAATTAAGTCTCGAGTTAGTTTGAACCTGACTTATGAGCCGATCCATTAAAAGCAACTAAATTTAGGCCCATTAGCTAAAAATTGTCATCCCTAATCAACTCCATGATTTGCCTTTTTTTTTTTTGGTCTCATGTTTCCTTATGGCTAATTTAAAAAATGGTGCTAAAATTTAGTATTAAAGCTTGAAAGGAAATTGGGATGTTGTTTGAGAATATTGGGAATTTAAGTTAATCTAATTATAATTAAGTTATTAATTAATTAGGTTTAAATGAAATTAAATTAGTTTAGGGTTAAGTTCACATGATCTTTATATGATTTGATAAACTATCAAAGTGCTCCCAACTTTTAGAAACTATTAAAAATCCCTTATATGGTTTTGAATTTCTAACATTCGTTCTTCCTACTATCAAACGTTCGTAAAGAACCCTATCTCTCCAACCAAAAAAGTCTATCATTCTTTTAACATGACAGTAATATTGCCACCTAACTAACAACATCGTGTCGGTTGACATTTAGCTTCATGTGGCATAGTTTACCATTTCCCACATGACGCCGCATGAAGCAAAGAAAAGAATAAAATAAAATGAAGAACAAGAGGAATATCGGGGGGTAGAGGATTTACATAGGGTTTGTCGATTGATTTGCTAGAGAGGAGAAATCCATTAAAATACAATTAAGAGAAGACTTTGTCAATTCAATCACTGTAGAGGAGAAATCAATGTAAAGAAGACAAGTTTAGTTGTGAACATGTTTAATTATTACCCCCCTTATTGAACAGCAAATAGCTGTGTGTGTTTATATAACAGTAGTTTTTGAAATTATATAGCAATAGTTGTATATATAATATCTTTCAACATTTAGTAGCTATGCTCTATTGCAACAATGTTTTGCTAAACAGTTGGATTTCAAGAATTAAATACATTCATTCGCGTAACTATAAGTTATGTAATTTTAACTCATGCAGAGCTACTAGAATAACTTGCAAACCTATAAAGAATAAATTTACTGCTAACATAAAAACAAAATTTTAGTTTTTGATATAATACATATTTCCTATTAAAAATATTTATTTCCCTTTTACAATTGGTTCAGTGATGTATTTGTTGGAAAATATACGCAATATCGAATCTAGGCGCAGCGGAATGAATTTAAAATTTTTCCACAGAATCAACTTTAA
>JANIHZ010000208.1:38150956-38164165 GCA_027478365.1 Erythroxylum rufum | reverse complement strand
AGAGTAGCAAATAAATGAAACAAGTGAAGAAAATCGATGAGAAGGTCAAGTGAAAAGGGTTTTCGGGTGGAGGAGAAAATTCAACAATAAAATCATCTTTTCATTCAATCCAATTGAAGTTGCTGAAAATTAGTAGGATAAGAACAACCAATTCATTAAATGGTGTGTAGGCTAAGTGTACAAAAGGACAAAAAAGAAAAAGACAAATAACTTTAATCAATTAATTCCAATAGAAAAATTACATCCCTTTAGACAATTTCAATGGTCCTACGAACAATCCAAAATAACCCAATAGCCCAAGTCCATTTAACAGACAATTTCAGTACTAAAACCAACCGGTTCGTCACTTAGCGATTTTTTTCCGGTCAGGAAATTTTCTCCGAAAAATTCCAGAAAAATTCCTAAAATTCCCGTAAAATGTAAAACACACAATGAATCACTCCAATAAAATTTTCAAACACAAATTCCACATTATTCACAATAAAATTCCATTTAGGCCTAATACCGGGAAATAATCATGATTGCATGTACAGTTATTTTCATGTGCACACAAGTCACTGTTCACAAATACCAGTATGCATAACAATGCCAAATCAGTCCTAATCACGCTCACCCCTAGCCAAATGACGATTTTACCTTTCCTATCGGGGGTGGGATGTTACAGCATATAAGAGCTATCATCATTTCCAATGTAGACGTGAACTTATTATCCCCTACAATGGCTATAATATGGAGACTTAACTAGGATGATGATCCCCTAGCTAAGCCTGTTCTAAACTATTTGAAGATAAAGCTATAACTTTAGTTAGACTACAACTATATAAAATAGAATGTTTATAATAACAAGTGGAGTTCAAACAATTTGTTCAATCATCAATTAGTGCCAAATAGGATTGATAGTGCTTTGATATCTCCATTTTCCTTAAAGGTTTTACCTTTGTTTACCTACTTATGGCTCCCCTCAAGACCTCTTATTAATACAATTCTTTAGTTTAGAAAAGATTTAGCAAACTTTTGTGATATTTCTTTTTTGTAAATTTATCTTGGTCATTTCAATAATTTAAGGACTCAATCAGAGCATAATCATTTATATGTTGGGCATATTCATATATCTTTTTATAATCAATAGAAAATTTGTGATGATTTTTAATTAAAATTTTATTAAAGGGATTTATTTTATCTTTTAGAAGACTTGAGAATTGAAGTTTTTTAACATAGTTTTAGTAGGGGTCGGGATTACTACCATCATGGTTGCGGAACTCCTGGCCCTCCGGTATGGGCTCACATTTGTTAGCAATTATTCATGGGACGGCCTTCAGATCGAGTCCGATTCCAAGGAAGCATTGCGTTGTCTAACCCTTCCTGATGAAATTCTATTCTTCCATCCACTAGCTCATCTCATTCATGATATCCGCTCATATCTGGTAAGGGCTCCCCACTACAAAATCGCTCATGTATTTCGCAAAGGTAATCAGTGCGCGGATTTTTTAGACCAGTTGGAATCAGGTTGTGCCCCCTCTGAGCGTGTTTGGCATACACCCCCTCTTGGTCTTCTTCACTACTTGCGCGCTGAAGCGCAAGGTGTAGCGTTTTCTCGTTAATTTTTCTGTTTGTTTGTCAATTGCAACAAAAAAAAGTAGGGGTTAAAGGTTTAGCTAGCATTAGTTTTTTTTTTTTTTATTGCCGTGATAAAAAGACAACAAAAATAATATCATTCCACGTTTGTACTTAATGGAATGTACTAGAATTTAAACGTAAGCAAATCAAAAAAGATAAATTCAAATACAAAGACATAATTAATATAGTTGAAGGGTTACATACACCATTCCGGTATCCCCTTTTGTTACAGGAAAAGGAGATGAAATGCATTGTAAATACAAAGGGTCCTGTAAAGTGAGAGAATAGAAGTCCAAATAAAAAAAAAGAAAAGAAAAAGACATAACGTACAATTCTGTTTAACGTCCCACGACAGCGTTTCGTAGACGTTAATTTCCATTGAATGGAAATGTCAACCATGAAGCTTTTTTAACGGATACTAGAAGATCGAAAGCAAGGATAATATAATTTGCGGTGGCGGCAGATGGCAGCGGCTACGACGGCAGCGACCGGCGGGTTCCATCAACCCACAACCCTGGAAGAAGTGAGAACTCTGTGGGTTGGTGATTTACATTACTGGATGGATGAAAGTTATCTCAATTCCTGCTTTATTCATACTGGAGAGGTTCTCTTTTTCCTTCCCTCTCTCTTATTTTTAGTAGTTCCCCGTGTTGTCTGTTTTCTTTTGTTCATTTTTGTTCTCATTTCCAGTCTGTTTCTATGTTGGGTCATTTGGGTTTCTTTATGTGTGGCATTGTGTCTTTGTATCTCCACCTACTTTGGTTTTAGTTGTGCCATTGATTTATGAATGTGTTTATGTTGGTGCTTTTTCTTGTGATTTTTGAGATATCACTTGCTGCAAAACAATAAGAAAAGATTGATTCTTTTGAGATGGTGGTTCAGTGGGTATTGGGATAGTTCTTCATTACGTTCCTCGGGTGGCGAATAAATTCAATGATAGGAGTTTTGGGCGTTAGCTCTTTGAGTACAAATCTTTATCATATTTAATGGTAGGAGTTTTGGGCGTTAGCTCTTTGAGTACAGCTCTTCATCATATCCAGATTGTAAGCAAGACACTGCAATTAAGGCGTCATTCCATTAATTCAAAGGAAATCATCAAACAGTAATATTTATGCATATAGTCTATACACAGTTAAGAGAATCGCTAGAAAGCTATTTCACTTTTGTTTTTATTTTTTATTTTCCTTTTCTACGGTCTGCTTCATTTTTCTTCTACAGCTGGGGGTGGGGATGATGTGAGGGGTTCGTGATGTTAGGAAACATTAGGTGAAGTTCTTTGGTGGCATGAATAAGGTCCTTGGTCGTATTGCACTATGTAAGATTAAATCGTAAAAGTGATGGTAGTTAAAAGTTTAGTCATTTCCAGCTAGTACATCTCATGCCACAAAGAGTACTTCCAGTGATTAATAAGTTTGACAACTATTCTACTAAATGTAGGTGGTTTCCATCAAAATTATACGCAACAAGATCACAGGCCAGCCTGAGGGTTATGGGTTCGTGGAATTTGTTTCTCATGCAGCAGCAGAAAGGATTCTGCAGACATATAATGGGACACAAATGCCTGGAATTGATCAAACTTTTAGGTTGAACTGGGCTTCTTTTGGCATTGGGGATAGACGCCTTGATGGTCCAGAGCATTCCATTTTTGTTGGAGATTTAGCACCTGATGTCACAGATTACATGTTGCAAGAGACATTTCGTGCTCATTATCCTTCAGTTAGAGGTGCCAAAGTTGTCACTGATCCAAATACTGGATGCTCAAAGGGATACGGTTTTGTCAAATTTAGTGACGAGAGTGAAAGGAATCGTTCTATGACCGAGATGAATGGGATTTACTGCTCAACTAGGCCAATGCGTATAAGTGCGGCAACACCAAAGAAGACTACGGGTTATCAACAGCAATATACTGCAACAAAAGGTCATGTTCTGTTTGTTGGTGGAGTATCCTTCTGTATTGTTCTTGAAGAACAATTCTTGCCAATCAACTATATTTACGTGTAACGTGTAGGTTAATGCAAATTGAAGGTGTAAGGCAAGTATAGAGGAAAATTAGGGAGAGAAACAGACATTATGTTTTTAAGTATCTACTTTTTGGATGCAAATGATAATGTCTTTCTTAAGTCTGCACCATTTTTGTGAGTTGCTTGCATGGTAACATTTATCGCACTCTTACTTTTGTCTATCAATCGTACTTACCTGTTGGTGCTACTCCAGGCATATATCCCATTGCAGGATATACTACATCGGTCCAAGTGGTTGCAGCAGATATTGATATCACCAACACAACAGTAAGTTGTACTGCCTATCTTGTTCTAAGCGTTTCTGTTAATCCATTTTTTCCTTACGTCTTCTCTTACTGCAGATATTTGTTGGTAACTTGGATCCTAATGTCACAGAAGAGGAACTGAAGCAAACTTTCCTGCACCTTGGGGAAATTATCTATGTGAAGATTCCTATTGGCAGAGGATGTGGCTTTGTACAATTTGCTGCTAGGTATGTTTATTATGTAACATAAGATTCTGTTCTTTTTCACTTTGTCTTTGCCTCTTTAGTAATGTCTTGAAATGTTTTGCCTTGATGTGCTGTATATTTTCATATATTTTCATTTTCTTGGTCAAATTTTAGATTGAGGACTGAAAGTCAGGCTAGAAAGCTCTAAAAAGAAAAGCTGTTACACACCATCTCTTTTTTCCACATGATTTCCTACAACATAGTTCTTATAACATGCTTCTTTCGAGCATCTCAAAACATGTAGGCCATGGTGAGTGGCAGACATTTCAGAGAGGAATAATATAATATAAGTCTACACTCAGCACTTTAGAGAATAGAACTTGCAGATGCTCTAAAATCAAGGAAGTGTTGAGAATCCTTTTCCGCCATGTGTTTCTGTTGGGGATGAAGTAAAAAACTTCTATACAACATTTGGAGTTCTTGCTCTTACATTTTATTAATTTCATGTGATATCTTCTGATTCGGCCCCACATTTTGTGAACATAGGGCATCTGCTGAAGAAGCCACACAGAGGATGCAGGGGCATATGATTGGTCAACAACCAGTACGCATTTCTTGGGGCAGGAAACAGGTATATTTTTTATCTGATTTGGAATTTTTTTCCTGTGTGCATGCATCATATTGTTATATTATATCTAAATTCTGAGAGAAAACTGAGCAGAAAACTCTTAAACTTAGAGGTGGATGTGATGAAGAGCATACATGATAAGGTCACAGTTTATGCCTTTGAATATTTGTTATGAGAACTGCTGCTAGTATAGGGTTAATGTATTGTTCTTCGTTTCCATTTTTCACTCTAGCCTTGTTATTGTACTTCGGCCTATTATAGGACCTGACTAGTAGCTGGGTTCCACAAGTAGATCAATGGAGTGCCTATTATGCCTATGGACAAGGATATGATGCATATGCTTATGGGGCTGCACACGATCCATCATTATATGGGTATAATGCATATGCTGGTTACCCACAATATCCACAACAGGTATGATTTTCTAAATTCTGTTGGAGCAGTTGCTCTGCAGTGATCCTTGAAGTTCGATTTATGCATATGCTAGTTGTAGAATCTAACCCACTTTCCATATAGTTCAATGTGGCTGAAATGTGCATGGTTAAAGGGTGACTTGGATTTGGTTTATTATTCATTACCTAGCCTCAACTTTTTGCACTCCCTAAGTTTACCGTGACATGCATCCTATAGTATGTTCTTAATTAAACTCAAGTTTTTTCCTTGAAATTAGTTAATTTTCTGGGTGGACGATTGTAGATTGAAGGTGTTCAAGATATAGCAGGTGCTGCCGCAGTTATCGAACAAAAGGAGGAGATATATGATCCCTTGGCTGCACCCGATGTTGAAAAGTAGAGCTTTTGTTCCAGCTGATATGATCTAAATTTTTGTGGTCCATATGATATTGTTTCTTCGCTCTAAGAACTTGGCTTGATTTGGGTTTGGTTATTAGGTTAAATGCAGATTATCTTGCTGTGCATCGAAGTGCCATTTTAGGCCGGCCCCTGTGGATGAAGACCTCCTCACTTGCTCAACAAACTTAAAGACATCATCGACGTTACTGCTTCAAAGTATGTGGTGCCTGTTATACTGTCAAATCTGTCTAAAGGACAAGGAATCTTGTCATGCATGAGATTGTGCTTAGAAAGCGTTTTAGAAACTCAAGTAACGCATCCTTGGGAAGGAAGAAGCAATCGGTATTGCGTTTCAACTATTTGTAGTTAAATGCTTCACATGGTACGGTTTTGTTTGGCAAAAAGTTGCTTCATTCAATCCTTGTTGTCTAATTTACATTCCAGACCCTTTCACAGCGGATAAACTGAGGAGAAAGAACTGAGAAAATAACTTGAGAAAACAGTGAAGAAGTTTTAAGTTGAAATAAAAGGAAATCAAAGAATATAATAAGAATGCGACAAGTTCCACTATTACTCGCTGAAGAGTGAGATTTAAATGAAGAGACCTGTATACCAACTGCAAAATTTTTCACAGAAGCTGAAATTGGATGTTCTTGCTGAACAGACCAGCAAAAAATGAGCTATGGGACAGAATGTGTGATCAAATAAAATAATGTGGGCAAAACTCTGTCTTAAAGTGAAGAATCTGATCTTATAGTGTATGAAACCTATTAAATTTTTAAGAAAATAAGAAATTTTGCCAACCTCGTGTAAATCCTTGCTGCCTTTCAGTGCAAAAGCCAGATGATCGCTGCACATCTTAAGAACTGTTTTAGACAACAAGAACAGAAAACAAAGTTGCCTAATTGTATTCAAGAAAATTTCCCATTTTCACGAGAAGCTATATCAAACTTGTAATGACTATAGCTAGATGACGATGTGATAGTTAAAGTCTCAGATTTCACGCACGGCCTAATGTATAGAAGCAGAAAAACATTATTGCTCTGGTGCCACTCATTTTCTTATATTTTTTTCCTTATATTCTACATTTCAAGTTCATTCCCTCTCCTTCATGTTATGCAAATTTCTTATGACATGGGACCACTTCAGCTCTTAAAAAATCAGGACTGAACATTTGTTTTTTCTTTCTTTAGGTACTTGGACTGCGATAGCATCTGTGGCAATAATGTCAGAAATTTTTCATAATGCATTTTGTGCTTTTAATTAAATGAATTCTCTTTTCAGGATATTGCATTCAAACTTGTACTTGGAATTCCAGCTCTATTAATAACTCAAAATTCTTTTATAATGCTGCATGAACTTTTTAAGTTGCAGGCATAGCTCTGCCCACTTCACAGGACCTCAACAATGGAAATAGGAGAAAGAATGCACAATTCTTGAAACTCACCGGAATATGAGGCAGCTGGGACATTTCCTGAATGGCTGCTTCCACCTCTGACATACCAACAACGCCCTTTCCTGGAAAAGTAACTTGTTTAGTAAGCAAAGCAATAGTAGGAGTTAACGTCTGAAATTTTAATTTCATTTCCACAAGGAAGCACTGTAAGCACGATCTATGGCGTTCAGTTTCACCAAAATAGTGTTGGGTGAGTTTCTCTATATATAAGGTAACTTAACTTTTCTATTGCCATTAGCTTATGATTCAAGTGGACGTTGTCTTATAGTAGACTAGACAATAAACCCAATAAATTGAAGTCCATCTTTGTATAATAGCATATTGGTTAAATATGACCATATTGAAGGGTATTTTGTATATTTAATAGAAAGTCTTAGGACTGATTTTTCAAGGTAAAAAAGTGCAGCCATGTCTATTGGGGAAAGTAAGAAAACATATGTGGTAATTTGGGAGAAAAAGAAAGAAAGAAAGAAAGAAAGAAAATCTGAACAATTTTTGATCTAAGTGGAAACTTAGGTAGGAAAGCATGATTTAATTGTGCTGACATTTTGCAAGCGTGTTGAGGATTCATTAATCCAACTTCTATACGATTGGATCGTGTTTGCAACTTCTTCAAAGCATTTTTTAGTGCAGTTCTTAGAAGGCCTAAATTTTAGTGAGTTTTTCTTTCTTTTTTCCGAGTTTGGTTTCCAGTAAGTGTGGGTGGTGGTCATGATTAGGCTTATAGTTGAAGAACATGTTATTCTTGATGGGTGTTGATGTATTTACCTCTAGTTTATGACAAAGAAAAACTTGGTGTAATTTTTCTCAATAGTCAGTGGAGCTTTTGAGCAAACTTCAGTCTTATAGTTTTTTTCCCCTTCATATTAAAGGGTTTTCACATAAAATTATGGCATTTTGTGCTATGAAATATTGTTGGAATTTTCTTATTTATTTGGTTATCTTAAGTTCTCTACTCTATTAGTGTTTGACTTTGCTATGAAAAAGGTTTCCTAAGTTATTTATTGATTTCGTAATTGTGTATTTATTGAAGCCTACAATTATCTTCCTAACAAGCGATATCAAAAGTCAGGCTGTGTCGCTTATTTTTTTAAGGATGGAGGTTAGCACTAGTAGGCCTAAATGGTAGTAATTATAATATGTAAAAAAGGAACATGAGGATCTCCTTTATTGTAAAAATTGCTATGCTCCTATTTTAGGTGAACCGACAAATGCAAAAGATAAAATAAAAGTGATGATGATTGAAAGTTGATAAATAGACAACTGTGGCTGCACTAGGCAGTGGGTAATTGTTGAGCAAGTTTTAATCCTATAAATCAATATTTCGCAAGCGCACGGGTTGTAAGTATAATATTTGAGGTGTTGATTCTATGAGAAATTAGTTAACTAATTGAATCCTAATTTGTCTAAGGCCTAAAAGTGTAATTAAAATGAAAATAAAAATGAGTAGCAAATTGAGCAACTGAATATGAATTGATTGAAAATGAAATTGTAAAATTAACACAAAGAAATCAAAATTAAGCGTAACCAATTAACAATTGAAAATTCACATAAGGAAGATTAACCAATTATGAGAGAAGGAGATTTATCCTATCATCTAATGCTAACTTAATTACTTTTGAGTTAATTCAGTATCAGTCCTAGACTTTTGAAGGGTGGATTACTCTCTCTTGAGTTATAATCTATAAACCCTAATTAAATTGAATTACTGAAATTGCAATATTTCAATTAACAAGAACAACCCATAAACCAATTAGATGTTAAGTATTCTAATAGACAATCGGTTTCTCACATGAGATCTCTCTTTATATAAATTACTGATTTGATTGTTTGTGTGATCTATTAGAATGTTTAACCCTTATTACCCAAACTAATCATTTTACTATTGGTTCACTCTCTCGATTTATTACCGAAGCATACAAATACGATAAACAATCACAATACCCAACTCATTAACATAAAAAGCAATTAAATTAACATTGAATCAAGAAAAAAAAATCCCTAAAAGTGTTTAAAACATCCTTAAACACGAATTCATAATCATCATATCCATCTTATATATCAAATGAAAGGAATAAAAAGATAGAATGAGAAAGATAACTTGGAGTAAGATAACTTGGAGTGGACTGGGAGTGACAACACTAGCAGTAGCTCCTTCTTCCTCTTTCCTCTTCTCCTTCTTCTCTCCCTTTCCTTAGCTTCTTTCCAAATATAGCAAATGGAGGCTCTTCCTTTAGGGTTTCTTTCTTTTGCTTTTATATGTTTTTTTCCATTTAGGGTAAAAACTAGGTTTTACTTGTGGTCAAATGTCTAAAATAACCCTCGAAAAGTTGAGTTTGGAAGCAGTCCCCATGTCTGTTATCGTGCCTATCACAATCGTGGCTAATGAGTCACAATCGTGACACTTAAAATCAAGCTTTTGGCACGATCGTGACCTAGTCCTATTTGGCTTCTATTGCAATCGTGACCTTGGCTAGTTGGCTTTTGTCACGATCATAGCTAATGAATCACAACCATGACTTTGGCTCCTCCTTTGAGCTTTCTCCAAATCTTGTCTGATCTTCTTTACCTGATCTCAAACACTAACAAACTCATCAAAACACCTCAAACACACAAAATTAAAGCCTGATAACATGCTTTAAACCACATAACACTCAAAAATACAAACGCATAATCACACTAATACAATTCTAAACCTAAACATGCACGAATCATCTAATTAACAACTAAAAACATACTAAATTACCCACTCAAATATGATGCAACCTATAACTATCGACATCCCCACACTTAAACTTTTGCTTGTCGTCAAGTAAAAAAAAACACAAACACACCAAACAATAACACATATAAGCACGCATATGTAATAATGGTATAATGACTTTGAACTTCACGAACTTCAAACCTATATTTTCAAGTTATTCTAACTTATTAACTTATGAAATCTGTGGCTAAGCACTTCGAACTAAAAATACATGCTAATCAAGACCTTAAAATCAAATTCATTCACCCCCATCACTTGCGTACACACATTGATAATTATTTAGCTAATCAAAATTGTAACTATCCCTAAGTATTTTTCATGAAAATTCAAGCTATTCACAAAGATCGGTAGGTTTTATTTATCAAAACACTATTTTTGTTAATTTTCATTGACATTGACCTAGTCTTTTGACGTGACATTTTTGGTGAATGTCCCCAGTTACTCAATTAGGTCAGGTTTTATTAATTTGCTTGATTGGAATATTATTATAGCCTTTTGATGTAAAGACAAACATTTGTGATGAATGTCCCCTGGTTATTCAGCTAGATCACATTCTCAACTGGCTACTAGTTTTATTCATAACTCGAACGCTAGCGAAAGAGTTATTTATTTAAGATATAGATATTTTTTACATTTTATTGCCTACCTCATTTCTTTAGCTAATCATTCTCATGAAAGGATACTAACGATGCTACTTATTCAATTGACCTAAAATTATAAATGTATTTGACAAATTCCTAGGATGAATGAACTAACGTCATATCTTAAATTAACATGCATATTTAACCAAAGTGACCTAGGACACTAATTTCACAAGCTAATAAATCTTTACAACCTAAAGACTATGTTTAAAGCTAAACTGATTCCACTAAGTCCTAACTATTGACACAATCACATGAGTCACATCATGAAACCTAAATAAGACTAACATACAACATGCAAAATTCACACTCAAAATGAAAACATACAATGCACGCAACCCTCCCCATACCTGGACAACACATTATCCTCAATGTGAGAAGATCAAATAACACATATGGTGGGAATAAAACAAAATGGCAAGAAAACATAAGAATAAAATAAGAATAAAAAGACAAGAGTTAGAGCATAAAAACCTGTCATGGCGATTGAGGTGGCGATGGCGATGGTGTCGGAGGTGGAATCTCCATGCCTTGAACAACGAAGTATTTGTAGATGCTTCGGATGTCTCAACGTTGTCTTCTTTGCTCCTTTGCTATCTCTTTCAACACCTTGGCATTATCTGTAATAGCTTTGCTAGTGTTTGAAATTGCTTTAAGTACCATATCCCATCTAGTTGTCTCTTCCTCTCCTAACTCTTTATTGGTTGATTCCTCCTCTTTTTGCGGTGATGTCAAGCTCGAGCTAGGTTGTCCCGCCCTGTTCTTAATATGAGATTTTGTGTTGATATTTCAAAGTTCCATATTGTAGGATTTCAAGATCTTAGCTCTCGTCAACTGACGAGTGTTAAGGAACTAAAGAAAATGTATGGTTAGTTCATCGCAATTGACACCATAATAATCCTTAATAGTTGTAGCCAAGTACCTCATGCACAGGTTATTATTTCTCTTTTTTGAAGTAGCAATAATAACGTTAAAGATGTGGGTGGAGGTGCAAACTTGGACGTTATGGTCCATGCACTACAACATGAAAAGTTCCTTAACTGAACACTTATTACTTTCGATTTTGTTAAACACTGTCTAACACACGAACTTGTGTAATAGCAAGTGCTTGGGACTACGAATTATGTTATTGTGGGTATTTTTAGAGCCAAAATTCTCCAACCCAGTCAGTTTAGTTTAATAACATGTGGCACGGAAGTCATTGTGCTAGTCCACAATGGTTGACTCCAGGAATCCATTGATTTCATACAACGTGTCTTAGTTTAACTCGTATGGTTGACCTCGCAACCAAAACTATAGATCCTTAGGGTTACTAAGCTCAAATTGGAGGGAGGTGAGAACTCCAGGGTGAGTTCTTCATACATGACATAGTTAAAATGCATAAATATTTCTAGTGAATTCTTCCCCTAAGTTTTCAACGTTCTCTCAATCCAATTGTTTCTAACATTTCAAAATCCAAATATCGAGGCACAACAATGTTTTCAAACTAAGGGTTTTGAACTAGTTACTTCTTCTTTTGAGTAAATCGAAAAAGGTGTTCCATAATCTGCCGCCTGGTTTCTTTTTCTGTGGCCCGATACTTGAACTTTACCCTTCATTTAAGCATGCTTGACCATTTGGTTAATTCTCGATCCCATTGGAATGAGATGTGTGAAGAAGTTAGAGAAATAAAGAATTTTGTAGAGAGAAGGGTGAGGATTTTGGAGTTTGGTTGTTGAGAGAGAGTGGAGAGAGTGGTGAGGGTGAGAAAAATGAGGGTAAGGGTGTATATATAGGTTAGGGAGGAGAAAGGAGGGGTAAAATTGGAAAAAGATGCATGAAATTTGTTTGTCCCATTCTGCCACCGTCGCAGGCCACAATCATGACAAAAGGGTTAGAATGGGTCACGATCGTGGCCAATGAGTCACGATCGTGACACTGGGAATTTTCACACTTCTTTCCCATTTTTTGATTCTTTCATTTGTGTCACTCTCGAGTTCTTTCCATACCTTATATTTGCACCATCACCTCATTGTTTTTCCTTCCAAACCATTCCCATCCATTATGAAAAAAAGAAGGATAAAGAAAACCTAAGTTATGCTTGATTTCTTTAAGCTATTCAATTTGTTTCAAAAACATGCAAAATAGAATTGGAAACGTAATCTAATACAAAAGATGAAACACATAAAGTTAAAAATAATGGGTTGCCTCCTATGTAGCACTTCATTTACTGTCGTTAGCTCGACATACCTCTTTTGCTCACAGTGGTTCAAACGGGTCATGTAATGGTAACATTACTATGGATTTCATGAATTATAAGCTAGTTATCGGACTGTGCTTTTTACCACTTTTCTTCCTCATTTTCTTCTTTTGAGTATTCTTTTGAATTTGTGGCTGTTTTAGTGAGTCCTTATGAGTATGACTCTGCTAAACCTTTTCGCAAGACTCGTTTCTCTTGATAGTATCCACATATTTAAAAGAATTCCTTTTACCATTGGAAACTTTAAATGACACCTTGTCCCCCACTCTCAGAGTTAACTCGCCCCCATCAACATTTATAAGAGATTTGGTAGTAGCTAAAAATAGTCGTCCAAGGATAATGCGTAACTGCAAATCTTACTCTATGTTTAAATGATGAAGTCCATGGGAAAGGTGAATTTGTCAACCTTAACAACAATGTCCTTGACTACACCTATAGGATGGTCGATTGATCTATCAACCATTTGCATATATATCCTGATGGGTGTTATTTTACCTAACTCCATCTTTTTGTATAAAGTGTAAAGCATCATACTTATACCATCACCTAAATCTGCAAAAATGTTGGACCCCACACCCCACACCCCACCCGAAGGTGTTTGCAGGTTATACTGCGGCGTGTG
>JANIHZ010000208.1:38091119-38102082 GCA_027478365.1 Erythroxylum rufum | reverse complement strand
GTCTAATCCAATTGAAATCTGATACCTTAACCAATTTCTATCATTTGATTAAATCTAGTCGTTTTTAATTCATACTTTGCATCTTGCATATTTCTTTGATTCACTTATTTTATTTTATTTTTAAATCAATCAATTCTTGATCGTCTGAGTAATTTTGCATCATTTAATTTAATTGTCTTGCGTGTTGGAATCCATTGGGTATGATATCCGATTCTTATAGTTTTATATTACTTGTCGACAGGGTACGCTTGCCTCTAGCTGGTCTAGATAGAATTTAATTTATATTGTTTTGTTTAGACCGCAACACCTATCTGTAGATTTGTATGCAACTCCTTTCAATTATGATAGGTTTATTCATACAAGAGGTTTTCTCAATCTTAATTCATATTAAATCAAATCATGCACTAATATTCTGGATATATTAGAACAAGAATAAAAATGCATAATTAAATCACAATAACTCAATCAATATAATTACATTAAATAAAATATTAAAACATTTTTTTATCCCAAATTATAGTTCATCACATCTAAACAGTAAACATGTTTAGTTACTAATCATAGAAACATGAGACTCCCTACACTTTATGTAGACAATGCATTGGCTAGTTGGCCCACTAGAACTTCCAAATTGTGAAAGGAAGATGCATGATTCTTGTTAATTTAGTTAAATTTTGCTCCCATCCTCTTTTAGCTCTCATCTTGGCCTTTGAATATAAATTCAACACATCCATTAACTTATCCATCTTCGATTTTGATGAACCAAGCTTATCCTGATAAAATCCTAGTGGGCCTTAAGCTCTCATTTGATTTCCTTCATTGTTAGTGAAGAGAAATATGGGTGGTTCTTCCACCCATGATTATAGTTGTTTGAATAAGGATTACCTCCCTGACCATATTGTCCTCCTATAAAGTTGAGCTACTCCACATTGTTGTTTTACACTAGGAAGCAATAAGTGGTGATGTGACTTTCTTATCCATATAACTCGTATCCATGCTGAATTGCTTTAAGTGGGCTGAAAGATGTGACTTTCAGGCTGTTTAATTGTTTGGTTTGCTACCTTAGCTTATAACGTTACTATTGAATCTATAGTAAACACTCCCTTTTAATCTCGAAAGGTTAACTACTATCAACTTCTTTTCGATGTCTAAAGACATCTATTATTTGCCATCTTTTCTAGTAAGTCATATGTCACCTTTAACTATTTTCCTTGTTAAAGAGTCGCCAGTTGTTGCATCAATGGTTTCTCACATGGGTGGATTCACTCCGTTGTAGAATGTTTGTAGAAGGAACCCCTTTGATAAGTTATAATGCGGATAACTCCTTTTGCAATTCCTTGAATCACTCCTATGCTTCATATAAGGACTCCCCTTCGTTTTGCTAGAAAATTGTAATTTCCTTTATGAACTTTGTAGTCTTTGCCAAAAGGAAGTACTTAGCTAGGAAGGCTTCCACCAGCAACTTCTATGTTATGGTGTTCATTGGTTGAGTGAATTTAACCATGTCTTAGCTCGATTCGTAAATGTAAAAGAAAAGAGAATCCTTTTAGTTGCATCTTTCAACATCCCATTATAACTTAAAGTACGACAAATTCTAGGATATTAGCAAGATGAGCATTTGGGTATTCATTGACTAGTCAATAAAATTGCACATTAGTCTATAGTAAACCTCGTTGACAGAATGAAGTTAATCAATAATGGAAACTTAGAGGTATTCTATCCTAGTTTTTTCTTCTCTTTATCTTATTAATTTAATTATGTTTGATCCTAGATATCCTAAGTTTTTTTATTACCCTCCCACGAGATCTAGTTAAGTAATCCCAATTGAAATAGATAACGATTGAATTGCATCTTCTCAATTCACAAAAGTACTAATAACTACTCAATTGTGATAACTTATATGAAACATTCTTTACCAAGAATATAAAGAACATTTACGGTGCCAAGTATGTTGAGTTTAAGTCCTTTAACTTCATAGATGGGTTAATGATGGTGATATATTTTATGAGTATATTATGACCACATATAGCTTAGCTGACGACCTAACTAAAGGGCTTAGCCCTATATATTCTCATAGATATATAGGCAACATAAGTATTTTGTTTTCTTATGATGTTTTGTGAGAGTTTGTGGCTATTATGTAATATTTTTACAATTTTTGATATTAATAAAGTTGTAGATTATATATATATAATTTGTTATATTATGATATTTAAAATGCATACTGGTTTGGGTGGGTTCCGAAGCTCCTTGGTCAGGGGTTCGACTCGCCGCAACTCACCCTGGCAGACCAAAGGGACAATTCCTTAGATTTGGGCAGATCCATATGCGGGGCTACTCTCCTGTGGGCTTCGGAACCCACCCAAACCACATAATTCTTCGTATGTTATGTGTTTACCTTTGCTCATGATCTCATTGATTAAGCCTAAAGTTTAAAAAGAAAATGTAAATAACAAAGAACTTAGACTAAGCACAAAAAATGTAGATAAAAGGAACATAAACGAGCTAGTAGCTTTATTCTTTTATCTATATACACACATTTACATAAGTGCTTTAGTATCTTAGGACGTGTCGCTTACATGGTAATGTTTGGAGAACAGAACCATGAACCGTGCCAGTCTCCTCATCAGATATAGTCCTTGGTGAATTAAGTACAGATGAAACATGATGGTCATTAACCACAGTAAAGGAAGATTGGCCACTGTTTACTATTGATGTGTATGCTGTAGGGACATTTTTCTTGATAGAATGTATTGATGTCGGTGAACTATTGCCCTCTCTCTTAGACAACATGTCAGCCAAATATCCTGTATCTGGTCTTTTCCAATCAGGTGATGATGGTACTCTATCTGTCGTTTTATCTTGATTATCACACTCGTGAGAACCGAAAACCCAATCTTTAGATCCATTCCTATTTTTCCT
Organism: Erythroxylum rufum; assembly: GCA_027478365.1. NCBI lineage: Eukaryota > Viridiplantae > Streptophyta > Magnoliopsida > Malpighiales > Erythroxylaceae > Erythroxylum > Erythroxylum rufum. Next base: position 38,099,160 of record JANIHZ010000208.1, on the reverse strand, counting down.
CTTAGAACTCTGAAAAGTGAATATACAGATTAGAATCAAGGATTGTGCTAATTATCTGTACCAACAGTAATACTACTCAGTACCTGAATGATTTATGTAGCTTTTTTCATCCTCATTTTTTCCTTATTTAACTGAACAAGTGACGTATATCTTACCAAACCATAATCCTTTCCTCCAGAACTAGATTTACACTTTGCAAGCATGTTATCTGCTTTTGCAAGCATGTTATCTGCTGTTGGAGATGCCAGCTGCATTAAGCTAACAGCTAGACGAACATGAGGTACTCTGGGAGAACTATTGAGTACTTGGTGTAAAAGCAAAGCAATCTGAAAAGACAAGAAAGTAAATAAATCAGTTTCACTGACTCTAAACCCATAATAGGTGCAAAGAATGAAATAAAAGTATAAATAGAGGAAAAAAAACATTATGGTCATACCTCTACGTCACTTAAAGCTGCAGGAGTCTTAGCAGCTGCGGAAGAATTCAACAACATTGCATGATTTGCTTTAGCTTGTGACTGGCTGCCAAAATAATTAAACTTTTTTTTTTGAATTTTAAGAAAATATATTAATAAATAAAACGAAGTATGTACAAAGAACAACCCACAAGGGGAAGAAACTCAAAAAGCATCACGAAATGAAACAAACGCAAATGCCCTCAGCCATATGCCCATCCAACAGCACTCCCACCCTCTACACACACCAACGCCTACGCATATCCCAGCTCAATCTACCTTGAGTTCTAGAGGCAATAAGGACCTCTCTAATCACATTAACAATGAAGTCCACCAGTTCATATTTTGGCCTCCTTATAGATGCGCCGATTCCTCTCCCTCCATAAATGGTACACGACCAACTGAAACGTCGTACGGATAATGAGGCCATCAGACCGTCCAGCTCTAGTTTCCCTAATAAGAAAATCCAAAACCACAACCCAATCATAGGAGGGCAGAAACAATCCAAGCAAATTCACAATTCGACTCCAAATCGCTTTGGAATAAACACATTCAAAAAACAAATGGTCCGACTTTCCCCAAGTTGGTTGCAAAGCACACATATCGGGTCAAAGCTACCAAACCACCTATTTTTTGTACGCAATTTATTTTTAATCGCCATCCACACGATAAATGCTGCCCTAGGGCAAAGAACTTGGTGCCAAACCAACTCAGCCCTTTCCACCTCAGCCAACCTCCCTCTACAGAAGGCATGGGCTGATTTAGTCGTGAAAACCCCCTAGGTAATGGACCACAGCTGTTTATCCGGATCCGACGTGAGCATGACACCTCCCAAGAAATGATCTAGGATATGACCGAAACGACAATTGGGCAACCTCACCCTCCATCGAACCACCCATGCAACTGACGCTTCTTTGGGAAAATGGTTTCTAAAACCAGACAAGTCATGATTCAACCATAGCGGGCTGAACCTATGCCAGTTATCAAACCAGAAGCTTATCCCGTCACCATGCCCAATGTGCCAAGTAATAAGAGAGTAGACCAACTCACGAAGCTGTAATAGGCTTTTAAAAATCCATGACTGATCAACCCTCGGTTGGATTTGCCAGAAACTCTGCCCACAGAGACGATAGGTCTGCACCCATTTTATCCACATGGCCTCCCGATCCGTAATTAACCGCCAAATTCGTTTCAGCATCAACACACGCTGCATCTGCGCAATAGAAATTATGCCCAATCCCCCCCGCTTTTTAGGAACTACTACATCACTCCACCGGACTTTCGCTGCTTTATTGGTGCCATTTTTACCCGTCCAGAGGAATGCTTTCAAGATTCGATCCATTTCCTTAATGACACGTTTCGGAATACAAACATGAGCCGCCCAATGAATATGCATGCTGTTCAACACTGCCACTATTAAGGTAACTCACGCACCATAAGAAAGAAAGCGATGCTGCAATGAATATTTTGAATTGACCCTGCTGATGATGGTACCCTATTTTGTACAAGTGAATCCCATTCATTTTGAATTGACCCTGCAGTCTCATCGGAACTCTGAACCAAAGGTGCTTTAGAAGAGTGAAGCAATGAATATTTTGCTTCTGAAACAGTTCTTTTGCAAAGAGAAATATGTGACATCCTGCTTGAGTTTGTCACTTTAGAAGTAAAACTAGAGGCAATTTTTGGGTGCTCCTTTACAAGTTCTATTGACTTGTCAAGCTGGTCTTTATCACTACATACATCAGTTCTGACTTGATCCTTCTTGGAACCAGCATCAGACTCAAGTAGGACCACCTGCTTAGGATCAAGAGTAGACTTCATGGTATCATCAGATCTAAAGTTTTCAGAGATAGATGATTTCAAGTTGTTGACAACAAATGAACTAGAAGATGATTTTCCAGTAACCATTCTATGCTGGCTGGGTAATCTGCAAATACTCAAATTTGTTCCACTTGATATTGATGGTTCTTTGGTGAACCCTGAACTAAGATGGGCTTCTGAAGCACAGTTTTGCATGGGCACTGCACCTTCTGCACCATCCAATTCTTTCTCAGCCTGACAACTGTCACTTGTTAATTCCTGGGCCTTATCTGGATAACAATCACCAATAGCTTCGGAGGTTTTGCCAACCTCCTCGGCCCTATGATCAATAAATGTTGACCACTCAATTGCACATCATTCATTTTGAAAATTTCAGGCTTGTTATCAACGACCATCCCATCTTTTGAGTAATCCAGTGAGCGTAAAGAATTCAACACAATTGCAGGATCAGTGTTATCCACATCTACTTTGAGTTCGGGGTTAAAAAAACTAGAACTGGGATACATATCATCACCACTTTCAGTCTGGTTTCCTTTAACTTCTGCGGTAGCAGTAGTCAACTGATTATTTGGAGGCGTCACATCACTTGCAGCATATACTTCTATGTTACCATCCAGGTTAACATTTGGAACAGAATCTCCCTATAAAATGCATAATTCAAGTCATTTGAGCAATTCATGCCGTACAAAAGAATTAAAGAAACCCAAAAAAAGTTTGGAGCCAACATCTTCGGTTGATCCAAAAGTTGATTCCCAACATCTGCATGGTAGATTTGTGAAGCACTGCCTTTAAAGAAACACCATGATAAACGATATTGATGGAATTCAAAGGCATACCTCTAGTTTCCCATGTGATTTCCCAACATCTGCGTGCTCCAGTATTGGTGACGCCATGACTTTGGCAGATTCGTCAAGCACCGCTACCACCACAAGGCTATGCACCCCTTCTTCGGATCCAGAGAAAATTGGGGAGTTATATTTGGACATGTCCAAAGATAAAGCTTCCCAAGAAAGCTCAAAGTTGTTTCTAGGCTTCTCAGCTCCACTGCCTAGTGCATTAGTCTTACCTGATTCAGATCCTTGCAACAGAGAGGATCCCTCAAATTCTCGTTCTGGGTACATTGACTGTTGTTCTTGAAAGACTTTGAACTTCTGTCTTCATAAAAGGCCAATCATTTTCCGTTACACACTAATAGTAGAATAAAGAAGAAGAAGAAAAAAACAGAGAGAATCCGAGTAAACAGAAGCAAATGGAAAACTACAATATGTGATCCCCTACTACATATTATTCCTTTCGTAGTGTGAGTAATACGAAAAGAATCTCTTGTAACTTGCTGGAATATAACAAACACAGGTTAAATGAATCATGACGAGCAACCAAAACATTTCAAGTGTGCCAAACTCACCGTAACTAGCAGAGGCATGTAAATTTCTCTTGGTCATATCCTCGTCCTTGTCAACAGCTGTAGCCGTCTTCTTTCCACTTGGAATATCTTTGGATGATCCCCAATCCTCTCTTCTCTTCTTACCAGATGAAACCATAACATGCCGAAGCAAACTTCTCTCCTGTTTCACACCGATCTGCTGATGCCTAACATCGTCATCCTTCTTATCACACCCTTCCTCTTTATGTTCACTTCTCAAGCCAATCAAAGCCGCAGCAGAGGTGGCCAAAGCGCTATTCAATGCCCCTTCCTGATGCACACGATCCCCAATGTTGTTCTCGTCCCAACAAGGGAACTCTCTGTACTGGAAATTAAACTTCTTGGGCACATACCCAGTACACCTCCAGAGCTCCGACGAGAAAACCGAGGACAAGCCAGAAAACAACGCAGAATCCCCACCAGGAATCCCTTGAACATGCACTCGCTCCTCCATTGGTGTATGGGTCCAGAGCCTAAAAGGCCTGCGAGAAGCCGTAAAACTGGTGTCCAAGGGGATTGCTTTAGTGGGCAATTCAACGAGTAGCTGAGCAACCTCAGTTTCTTCAGGGTTGTTGTTGCTGGACTTGCACTTATCACAAGTAAAGAGGTCATCTCCTTTGACATAGCCAGAGCAGCGGGTATGCACCCAGACGCCGCAGTCGTCACAATTGACCATCTCTTCGCCGTCGTCGAAATTGACACCGCAAACGCAATCGACCGTCCACGAGCCATCAATCCAGTCGTCGTGACTCTGGAGACGGCGCGACAGCCCCCCCTTCATATCTCAGTGATAATAAAAAACCTAGAAAAAAGGAAAGAGAGCGAGGGAGAAGGTTTGTTAGCGATCAGCTTGTTCGTTTGTACGACCGATCTACTCTATCAACTGCATTTTGTTAAAAAAACAGAATGCCTTTGGAGAGAAGGTTTGTTAGCGATCAGCTTGTTCGTTTGTACGATCGATCTAATCTATCAACCGCATCTTTTTAAAAAACAGAATGCCTTTAGAGAGAAGGTTTGTTAGCGATCAGCTTGTTCGTTTGTACGATCGATCTAATCTATCAACTGCATTAAAGTTTTAAAAACAGAATGCCTTTATCCTCTCTAAACCGGTTTTCGTTGTTCTATTATGTAACGGTAGATGTGCGCTCACGTCCTTACGTTTGTTCCGGGATTTGATGTGGCGTCCCTCTCTCAATTTTTGGCGCGCCTTGACCACTGGCTCCTAGCGTCATATACTAATACCGCCCATTCTTCTCGAATTTGTATTGAGGTAAAAATAGTGGAAGGTAGTGTTTGTAATTGAAAACTTGTATTTAGACGTTGCATTAACCGGACTAAGATTGTATTAATCTTATTATGTTTATGATGTTCACTTATAAAACATACATGTGGAGCCTCTTCACATTAAAAATTATTCTTGTTTTTTATATTAAAAATAATACTTTTGCAAGTGAAAAACAACAAATAGTCATTAAAACATTTCTAATATTCAGTCATAAGATATGTATGTGGAGTACCTTCATTCTTTTTACAAATTGAAAATTATATTAATTCTCAAAAGGTATGTAAATTGCATAATGATCTTTGCAAGGGTATGGAGTAGAGTTTTAACTTGTAATGCTAAAAAAGTTAAGAATGCCTCTCATTGTTGTAATTACGATACATCAAAAACTCCTTTTCACTTTACAACCTATTTGGAACAAAAAAATAAAAGTGAATTTAATTTATATGTGTAATTGAAACCCACTGTTCTTATAAATTCAATTCAGCCAGCAACTCACGTGAATTCAATTATAAATGATTGCTACTCTTTTTTTAAATGTTGAAATTGGAGTCTTCCAATCATACCCATGCAATACTCTTCAACACAATAACCCTATCACTGTAATAATACCCGCAGTCACTCTTCTCCCATCTGACTACCCACGCAATAGCAGTCACTCCTCTTCACGCAGCCACCCTCAACGCATCCACTCCTTTTCACGTAGCCACTCTCAAAAGAACTACTGTTCGTTCATGCATTTTTAAGCTTCCAAATTATAATAGTTTTTTGTTATCTTCATAGCTGGGTCTAACCTAATGTCATTTGCAATCAATTTTTTCTTTTCAATTTAATAATGAACTTTTTTTGATGATATTACTTATAATGAAATTGTTGTTTATAAGTTGCTCTATGTAAGTGTGAATGTTTATTATTTAATAAGATTATTTTTTAGTCAAAGGTAAAAATATCATATGAAATAATTGAATTCATTTTGATTGTGTTCCAAACAGTGTAACTGAATTCAATTCTAATATTACTGAGTTTGTTACAAACAATGTAAATTGAATTCAATTCAATCTCATTAATATAATTGAATCCAATTCGTTAATGAATTCAATTCGAAGGTTTCCATACACCCCATTAGTCTTTTGGAATTATATGTTATGTTGTAGCTTAGTTATTATTACCTCCTCTTGGCCTTCATTGAATCTACATAAGGCCTTTTCATAGGAAATAAAGGTAAGTTCCATCTGCCACCTATTTCTTTACTTACTACACATTTTAGGCCCTTGATGATGATAATTTGCCTGATCCAAATGATAGTTTCATCTAGCTTTTCTTTCACACTCTTATTTGTCATCTATAATATCTTTTCATTTTTAAGTATCCATATTAAGTAAATGGAGCCACTAAAAGCCAGTTTAATGATCTTATTATCAATTGTTCCCCTTTTGCAAAAGCAAGCAAACCATTGGACAATTTGGTTCTAGTCCTACAAGAGATAGGAGATGTTGCATAATTGTTGAATATTGTTTTAAGGGTTTAAAAGATTTGACATTTAAAGAACAAATGCTATATGTTCTCAATCTCTTGATTACAAAAGCAGCAGGGGGGTTTAAATCACTAATCTCTGTTATGGTGTAGGAGTTTGGTACATAAGTGTTAGAATCATAAGAGAGGAATTTCTTACCTATTTGGTGCTAAAAGTAATGAGATTCTTGCCATATGAGTTTAGAGAGCTTTAAGGAGCCTATACTTATCCAATACCAACTTGTGCCAATATATTTTAGGTGATAGGTTCTAAATATTTAATAACAAGACTTGTTTGTAAAAAGTGTTAGAGGGATTAGGTATCCAAATTATCATGTCCTCTTTATATGAATTTAGCCTGTAATTTGGAACATTTTCCATTATTGCCCCTGAACCTATTAATCCATAGTCCATTATCTATAAACTCTTTAACCTTAGCACCTTTATTGATTAGGGGTTTCGTCTGTCGAAGTTATGAAATTAGCTCAAGTGAACCAAGCTCATTCCAACTGTCATACTAGAAGCAGATTTGCTCTCCATTCCTAATTATAGTCATGATCTTTTTCATTAAGTTATCCCTAAGCTTCACAATTTGCACCAAGGTCTATAAAGTGCCTATAAAGGCCTTTTTTTGCCATAAACTATCACCTTTTAGGAAATGTATGTGTATCCATTTAATCCAAAAAGCTTTATTATCATCAAATATTTTTCAAATCCTTTTTGCCATTGACACCTTGTTGATGGTTCTAGCTAGTTTAATGCCCATAACACCCTCCTCCTTAGGTTTACAATGTTGGGACCCATTTCCGGAACCCAACCTTGAATTCAAAATCGATAAACCACAAGAGGCGAAAGCGAAATCAAAGAGAGCGAAATCCGAAAGAACGGATCACAAAGTGAAGAACCAAATCGAATCGGCAATCATAAGGCGAAAGCAAACAAACTGGTCAAATCGAATCATATTGCGGAACAAATCAACAACGGATCCAACTCAAATCCGAAGCGGAAACATAAGGCGAAAGAATCAAACACAAATCAAATTCCAATCGAACTGAAACGAATCTCCGACATCTATGAACAAAAACTTAGATATTTTAGAAAAGCATCGCGTTGGAAACCTTAAGACTATCGGTCTAAACTAATCCAAATCTATGTACATTTTTTTCATCCTTTAATCATTCTCATACAATGCACTTCAATTCCTCAATCCATTTAAATTCCTAATATACAAATCATATCTCATATCCATAAATAATTCCATATATAAATCCATCTCAATTACATATACTAGCTCACGTACACAAATTTATATCTCAAGTCCATATATAATTCATAATTCATACATATTATGAATTGATTCTTTCATTACACTAATGGCATTCCAAGCCATATATACACATCAATATCAAAATCCAAAGTACACAATACATATACAAACGGAAAACTTCATTTTCTTTCACCCGATCTTCTTTTCATCACCTGTGGATGGGAAAGAAGGGGGGTGAGCTTACGCTCGTGGATAACATATTTATAAATGAACAATGAGCAA
>JANIHZ010000208.1:38023982-38036186 GCA_027478365.1 Erythroxylum rufum | reverse complement strand
TGATTGTGTAGCTCGTTATCAATGGCTATAAACATATTAGCCACTGAGCTTTGCAACTCAACCCCTTTTTTTCACTCCTCAAGTGCAAAACAAGAAGATAATTGATCTTTGCAAAGCTTTAGCAAACTCCAAGATAACTACTTTTTGTAACTAAGTTAGTTCGACTACATTTTTGGGAAGCTTTATAAGCATATCAAACATGAGCATTCATTTATATTTTGTATTATGCAATTGATGTGGCTTTTGATATGTAATTAAAGGTGTATACAAACTCCATTTTGATTAAGTAATGAGATTAAGAGTTGAAGAAATTCCCTTTGTACATGTTCAGAACTAACTTCTTTGTTGAGTTGTAAATTATTGTTAGAGATGGGACAGTATGTTGTTAGATGGCCCTGGATAAACTTAAAATAAATCGTTATGCTGAGAGTCATGTATGTACATTTAGTGGTTGGTTGGACCCGGGTCTTTTCTTTTCAGAAATGGTAAAAGCTCGTAATAGGCAAAAGAAGAAAAAGTGGGAACTTAGCCGCAGTACTACTTTGGTCAAAAGTAGTGACTCTAACTTCCATGAATAAACTATATTGATATGGGTAGAATCAAACAAAGTTGTCTTCATAAAAGTTGTAGCATATCCTCTTAGCTTTCCAATGGTATAAAGTTTGTCATTGTTTGACTTCAGATGAGAGAGATATGGCCTTTAAATGATAATGTAGATGCTGCAGTACTATCCTTGACAGAAATTATTTCCTAATTTCAACGATTAAACTGTATTGATGTAGGTAGAATCAGACAAATCTTTCTGCATAAAAGTTGTGGAAAATCCTCTTATCTTTCGAATGGTACAAATTTTGTAATTTATGGACATCAGAATTGAGAGATATGATTTTCATAAATTTGAGTGTCACATTAGGAGTGCACGAGGGTGACTGATGGAACTCACCAAATTGGGTAAAACATGGGTTTTTAAGTTCCTCATTACAATTTGGAGCTTCCAAGCTTCTTCTCACATGATCTTCACCCAATCCTATCATAATGTAGCCTTGTAATAAGTACCGAGACCCGAGCCTAACACCTAGAGCTTTATATGATAAGTTATGTGCATTTTTTTAAAAAGATTTCTTTATAAGTAAAGTTGACACTACACTCTTTACTAAAACACACAAGCATGATATTTTAATTGTTCAAATTTATGTTGAAATGACATTATTTTTGGTGCTACTAATAAGAGTATATGGAAATATTTGTCCAAACACAACATTAATTGGCTAACATTTTTGCTAAAACAATGAGTGAGAATAGGTTTTGCAAAATTAAAGAGAATTAGGGATGATTGTTGGAACTCGTTTTGGTAAGTGACTCTATTACTTTTTTATTTACCTTGATTGATTTTTTCATGATATATATCATGTGGTTTAATGTTTAAATTTAAGTTTTAAGGTTGATTTTAGAGTTAACAGGACATACAGATCAACTAATACCTTAGTGTGGTCAACTAGTGTTCTCAAACATCCATTGCTCCTACTCACTAGTGAGTAAGCTAGTTGTTTGATTTCTTATTTAGTCAATTATATAGTCACGTATGTAATAATATCATAGTATATCTGTTTAACATTCAAACCCCTCTTATATTGATACATAAACAAAACCATAATCCTCAATCCATAATGCCATTTGCAAGACAAGTCAACCAATATCCTATATTAAAGTTCCTCAAAACCTTTAAAATCATTCATTTATCAATCACATCATAAAACAAATATGCGTAAAGAAAAATAGAAAAAAAAATCCAACCAAAAATGAGGTGAGAACATGAATAGTAAAGAGAACCTAATCAATTTAGAGAGTATCAATGAAATAACCCATTGATAAAATTCAGATATTTGGAACTATAATTCAAACCCATCCTATATTAAGTCATTGGTAAACCCATCTTTAATAACGTAACAACCAAATACAACCAATAAGAAAATGTATTAATGATAGAGATTAACAATACTTAAAATTTAAAGCTAATAATTTAGATTAACAATACATAAAATTTAGATTAACAATACTTAAATTTAGATTAAAAATACTTAAAATTTAAAGCCACAAATCAAAGTTCATACCACAAACAAGTTTCGATTGGTGCAGGCCATTTACGTTAAAAAGGCAGCAAGTTCAAATGGGAGGTTCAAACTACAAACAAATACCTAAATTGAACCAAGTGCACAAAAACCCAGTAAATAACAAAACCCACTTACCTCAACCGACAAGTAGAAGAAGTCACTGAAGCACGTGAAGGAAGAACATGACGAAGCTAGAGTGTCCGACGGCCAAAGAAGATAATCAAAACAAAGAAAAGAAGACAATGACAATCGAAGCAGTAAATAAAACACAGTAACAAACAAAACTCAATGACGTCGTAAAAAACAATCAAAGAATAAACTGTTACCTCAACCGACGATTAAAGGAAGATGATGACGATGACATACGATGGGTGAGCGACAGCGAGGAGAAAAGGACGAGCAATGACAATGACCCACGACGATGAGCGAAAGCAAGGAGAAAAGATGGCAAAAACACAGAGGAGAAAATGAAGGGGGGAAGGTTTGGGATGGGTTTAATCTCGAATGAAAAACGACGTCATTTTCGATTTATTTAAAATGATTAAGCTGAAGCTAACAACGTAGTGGCCAGACCGACAGAATACATTACCGTCAGTAAACCCTGACGCTTGATTATTGAACCAAGCATTTCTGCATAAATTTATCGATGGAGCAGTTATACCGTCGGAAATTCACCGACGAAACATAGATTTGTTGGTAAATTCCTGACGCTAGTTTATTGTGGCAAGCATTCCCATCTAATTTACCAACGAGTATGACTATTTCGTTGCTATATTCCTTCGAAAAATTTGTTAGGATATTTTCCCTCCACCTTTACAGACAGAAATTTTGTTCGTCGCAAATTGGAATTTTTTACGACAATGTTATCGATGGATATTGATTTTCTGTCTCTAATTGGTTACGGTATTTGTTCCGTCGATAATTTATGATTTTCTTGTAGTGCATGGTGCTTAAGTGATTAAATTAGTTTCATCTTGTTAGAGCATACATTAGGGTTCTGCCAGATAAGACCTGTCCAAAAGCAAATCCATGAGGAACATGAAAGTGGGAGGATAATAAGCAGCCACGCTAGGAGATGCATCTTTATAATGAGCAAATCGACCACCAAAATTGTTAAGATAAAATGAGTAGGTGGCTTCTACAGCAAATGGGTTTTCTTGTATGATAAACATAAAACCAACTTAATCTCTGTGATAAAGATTGTGTTTGTAGTCTAGATAACACACAATACAATTATAATCACGAAAACCAGCAAAAAGAACATTGACCCGAGACCAGGCCCCAAACAAATTTCGGCTTGATGAATTTCAGGTCCCGTTTTGGTATTCACAGCCTATTGAGCCTGCCTTAACAGCACTGGTGAATGTATGTGTGGTGGAGCATTTGATTGTAAAGAAGAAAAGAAAGCATTTTGTGGGGTTGGTGAATTCTTTAGTTTCTCAACATAAACGTGTTGGTTCAGGGACTGTTGATGATTTTACGATTTGTAATGGTGGTTGAGAGTTGAATTTCAGAACCACATATGGATCAAGAGAGATTTGTTCTTAGGTCGTTTAAGAGATATCTGGCTTGTGCAATAACGTTTCATTGGATTGGAAAAATATATGCCCCATCAGAATTTATTATTTTGTTTATTAATCATAGTTAACTTCAACCATTTTCTTCAAATTGCCCAACCAATTCAACTTATTAAAGCATCATCCGGAAAGTACTTGATCATTTTGTTTTTGTCAATTATATGCAGGTTAATCAAAGTAGTTTTTGCTCATCCTTTAATCACCGTTCTAGATTCACCATAGTTTAGCACTTCAAGAATGTTATTGGATAGCCATTCTTCAAATGCAGGTAACTTCTCTTACTGCAAACCTTGTACATATAACAGATCCACGAGAGGGAATATATATAGCTTAAAATAATCGTAAGCTTTCACTAAACTTGTTCATTTAATCCCATTTACATAATTATTTATCTCTCAGTTGACCCTTTTATCCAAACTGATTTTATTATTAATCTGAAAAAGTTAAAAATATACCTTTCAAAATCATTAATGAAAAAAATAAAAGAAAATAATTAGGTGTCAAATAGAAAAGTAAAAGAATATAAAATATAAAGATTACTTTTGAAAAGATTATGTCAAACCATTATGTCTAGACTTGTCATAACATAGCAAGATATTAACTTAACGTTCATCATTACAACTCTATTTCAGTTTCATAATTGAAATCTGCGTCAGAGTTGTAACTAATGGAGGATTTACAGAAGGCACTTGTTGGTTGGAGTTCTTTCCCATCTAGTCTTCTTTTAATGAGATGGCCTCCAGGGTTTTCTTTACCACTTATTCTCTTTTGATCATCAAAGAGATGTTTGAACATTTATCATAGCAATACTTGTTTTAGCTCCACTTAATTGCAGATTGATACATCCAACAATTCTTGGTGCGATGATTGCCAGTGAGTGATGAGACACTTCATACAACTTATCATGTGGAAGCCTCTGAGGAAGCTGTAATCCTCGTCCATTTGTAATTTACGGTTTTCTCAAGAAGAAAGATAATTAAGCATTTCTTCTTTTGATTTATTTTTCAAAATATTATCACATTTGTTAAATAGTTCATACTTTTTTTAAATTTTTTCGTTAATTATTTTAAAATATTTCACGTGTAAAATCTAGTAATGGAAATTCTTTTCAAATAATATTACATCATATTTTTTAAAAATAAATCAAATGAAGATGTTGTCTTTACTTCTTTTAAGATTTCATAAATATTTATTTTCTGTTAATTATTTAAAAATCTCATAATTTGAATGTCTTTTTTGAAAAGTATTATGTTTAAATCTAAACTATATTTTTATTAAATTATAGTAAAATCAAGGTTATTCATATTCAAATACTTCTAAATTAAAACAGAATATTAACAATTTATAACATTGCCGTATGTAATTTTTATTGATATCAAATTATAAGGAATTACTAACAGTCGCATCAATAAAAATTGGTACCAAATTATACTAAAGATTTAGGAAAAGAATAAGGTTTAAGATTGAAATTGTGAAATGTATAACTAGAAAAGAAATTTGTATTTCATAGTAGACAAAATTACATAGATGAGATACAAACGAAACGTTCAAAAAGTTGAGATGATATAATTTTTGTTAAGTTAAAATTCATACTTCAAGTCCAATTATATAAATAAAACCCCTAGGGTTGTAGAAGGTGCATTGAGTGTTCTCTATGTATCTCATCTCTGTAATTTCTTTTACTATAAAATAAAATTTTCCTTTCTATAGATATAATTCATAATTTCCATTTTAAACCTTATTCTCCTAAATCTTTAGCATATGCCTTAATGTAGGAAATTAATTAAGGTTGTGATGGACGTTATTGAAGGACCGTCAAGAGTAGTTACCTTACTCTAGGGTCAGAGTTGGAATGCTCATTAAAAAATCAATGAAAACCTAGTAAAGTTTCGGCCAAAAAACTAAAGATATAGGTACAGAAGTGTAAAAATCATATACAAAATATTGATCATGCAAGGAAGTAAAAACTTTTATCATATCTAAGCTACTAATAATAACAAAAATCAAAGCGATTCCAAGAAAATCTTCATCCTCTAAGTTATCACAATTTTCTATAATATTAGTAACTTTTTAAAAGAGGGATGCAATTATTATATTTATATATTCAAAAGAATCTAAATCTATTCCAGGTAATCCATATATAAATTTTTTAAGAAAATAAGAAGTCATGATATAACTGTATGTAGAATAGTTTCAAAAATTTCAAAATAAATGATCTATTAAGCTTCTATACCTATATCTTTAGTTTTTTAACTGTAGCTTTATCATGTTTTCATCTAATCTTTTAAGAAGCATTTTGGCTCCAGCTTTAGAGTAGCTACCCTCGATGCTTCGTCAGCAAATTTTAGCACAATCTTAATTCGTTTCCTACTTTAAGGCTTATACTAAAGATTCAGGAGAATAATAAGGTTTAAGATGGAAATTGTGAAATGTATTTATATAAAGGAAATTTTTATTTCATAGTAGAGAAAATTATAGAGATGAGATACATAGAGAAGGCTCGATGACCCTTCTACCACCCTAGGGGTTTTATTTATAAAAACGGACTTGAAGTACGAATTTTAACTTAACAAAAATTACATCATATCAACTTTTCAAAAAGTAAATTCTATCTTTATTGATAGCGGATTTCTTTTATCTAAGTACTTAGAGAGATTTCCACATTATCTTCTCATCTTTTTGACTCATAATGATCACTGTATATTAACATTCCTGATGCTTCAGCTTTATCTTTTACTTTGAAGGTCCTCCAACCACTTGTATAAGAAGGGCAAATATTTTTTGTATATTTTCAAAGATGACAAAACCTTTTTTTTTTAACCTCAGGACTTGATTTTATCTTTCATCTTTAAATCATGTTTATCTTCATTTTTACAAAATTTTCAGTAGCCAATGGTGTCTTCTTGGCTAAGATATCATTAAAGAAGAAATTTTATTTTTTCAACATAGTTTCAAAATCTTTTCTTAAATGTTGCCTCCATGCCAATTCCTCTACTATAATGGGATTCATTTTCAGTGTATTTAGAAAATAATTTTCTTAAGTTATTATCCATAGTAATGGAAAAGTGTTATGCCTTTCCCAAAGTAATGAAATGATAGACATCATATTGTTCATCTTCATGAAAATCTAAACTAGCACATAATATCTTTAATACCAAGGTATATGTATTTAGAAAATAGTCCTTAACTCCTTGAATCCATCTGGGTAGTGATGATATATTAGGAAACTCTAGATTGATCAAGTAGATAGTATTTACTATTCCAAAATCATACCAATCTCTAATAGCTTAGGATAAGCTTCTTATAAAAATTTCAATCTAGGATATATCTCAAAAAAATCAATATAGTATTTATTGCTATTTTGTAAATCGTACAAGTCTCTCATTATCTCATAATGTGTATGAATAGCAAGATGACTCTTTAAAAGATTATCAATCATGATATTTCTCTATATTGCCATTTTGTGCATAGTTTCAGGACTTAATGAAATATTATCAAGAGTGACTTTATCTTTCTTAATCTGCTAACTAGTCTTGGAAGAAGATCTTGTTAATGATGAATCTTCAACTAACTTAGCCTTATTGACTAGGCTATATTTGAATAATTATAATGGTTTATCTTGGCTTGTCGTATATGGAAAAATGAAACAAGAAGTTCTGTAACCTCTTTAGGTATCGAGTTAAAGCCACCAATATCTAATAAATCTTTGATTTGGGCTTGGAAAATATTAAAATCTTCATACATCTATTCTAATAAGTAAAATATATATTCTTTGAGGTTAACTATCTCTAGTTAAAAAGTATGTAAGAACATTATTTTTAGATTTGATAATCTTAATATCAAAGTTATATTCTACTAATAAAGTTTTCCATTTAATATATCTTTTATATTCATGTTTAGATGGTAAATTATTTTGAATAAAAGCCTTAACTTAAGTATTATTAAGCAATAAAAATTCATAAAATTCATGGCATCTTTTTACTACCGACAATAATTCCTTTTCATTTATATGATATCTTTGTTGAGTATTTGTAAAGGTTTTCAAAATATACCTACAAAGAGACTGAACTAATCTTAATATTAGAATCATTATAATCTATCTTTTTTAATATTCCACTCCATACATGATCATAACTGTCATTTTTAAGAATTAAATCACCATCATCAGATGGCAAAGAAAGTTTTCACAATATAGTATACAAAATCTTAATTTTCTTTACCTGTTTAATCAAATAGGGTGAAAATTCAAATCTTTGATCTTTCTTTAAAAGCATTTGAAAAGGCTTTTTTATCTTAGCTAAATTTTGAATAAAATTTAAATTATAATTTAATTCTCCAAAAAAATTGAACTTGTTTTTTATCTATTAACTTACTAGAAAATTATGAGATTTTTTTCAAGGATATGAAGTAAAGTTTAATTCCTTTACCATCTATCTCCATCCTAAGGAATTTTATTTCAATTTGACATATCTTACCCTTTTTCTCAGAGAGAGCTAAACCATGTTGTTCACATAAATTTGCAAATTTATTGAGATGAAAAAATGTTGAGCAATATTATCATTAGATATTAAAATATCATCCACATAAACATGTATGAAATTATAATACTTAAAGATATTATACATTTTCCTTTGAAATATTTGTGGGGCATTTTTTAAATCTAAAGACATTACTAATCATTCATAATGACCTTATGGAGTTAAGAAAGTAGTTTATAGAATAATATCTTTATTCATTTTTATCAAAATCCACTATTCGAGTTAAATTTAGAGAAGATTTGTTTCCTCTTGTTAACTTTATTAATATTTCTTTATGGTGTAAGAAGTATCCATCAAATGTTATATTATCATTTAATTTTTATAATTTATGACCATTCTAGCTTTATTTCTAATTATTTCTACATGGTTGTAACCATAAAAGTTGGGAAAGAATGAGGGGATTTGCTAGACCTAATTATCATTAGATTTTCTAGTTCTAGAAGTTATTTCTAAATTCGTCTTGATCTTTTAAATTATATCTCATAAAAGTAACTCCAATAATTTTTTTATCTATCATTTCTAAGTTTGCTTCTTTGTTTTTATCCTAAAATTGTAATGGATTATCATAGTAGTATTTTTTATTTTTTTTAATAATTCTAGTCCATCTTTGATGGTTTTTATTTGTTAATACTTATTCTCTATAATGTTTTCTATTTTTAGTAAAGATTTTCCTTTTGGAAGGATCAATTTTTCTTTATACCCTACATTTTGCTAAGTTATGCAAGGTTTAAAGGTGATTGATGTATTTCTTGCATAGGCAAGTTTAATTCTATTAACTATGATCCAATGACCACAGGAAGTTTTGAATTGTATTTTTTGTCTAATAGTATCAAATAATATTTTATGAAATAAATGGAGAAATTATTTCCTAAAAGAATATCAATTTTGGTATCATAAAATTAAAATGGTGGAAATTTTATTAAAAATGATCCTAATAGTATGTGAGGTTGATTAATGCCTTTTAATAAATGTAACTTATTATTAGAAATATCTAATCCTATTATATTTTTTAAGATTTCCTAATATTGTAAAGGAAAATAACATGGTTTATATAAATAGGATCCTGGTCCATTATCTATATAGGTAGCAAAGTATTCTATTCTATAATTTTTATAAGTTATTCTAATTGGAATATAAATACTAGTGGGAATAGTCATTATCTTGGAATCTATATTGTATTGTTATTATAGGATATTTGTATTCCATACTAAGTTATCTTATAAGGTTGGACTTGTTCAAGAAAACTAGTTCCTAGCATTATCTCTAAATTGAATCTTTCATTTTTAACTAATAATCTTTTAAGTATTTTATTGTCTCCTATCTTAATAATGGTTTCTATGGCGGTATATATTTGATGTATTTCACTGTTGAAATTTAGATATTAATAAGGTTGATTTAGTTGGAAACATATCAAATTATGTATTAGACTATGATTAATGTAACTTTTACTAGTTCCTGTATCGATTAAGACATTACAGGGAACATAATTTGTACCATTAAAATATTGTCATATAATTTTATACTTAGAACTTATCTTGTTATTGGTTTTTATCAAATTATTAGTATATCGTTGACTACTCAAAACACTAGTTTTTGAATAACATAATATATGTAATAGTTTATTGTGAGAATCCATTTAGGATTTTTGTTGAAAATCTAATGAAAAATCATCTTCAGTTTCTTATATATTTGTTACATAAAGAGGATAAATTTTTAAACTAAATTTTTTTTGGGAAGTTAATACTATATTTATCTGCAAAACATTCTATATGATGAGTATTCAATAAGGCATAAGATATCATATAGTTAATAGAATATGGTTTATTTCAATCTCTAATTAAGTCTTTTCTTTTAAATTCTTAGATTAAAGAGAGTGTCCTATCAAAATCTTTATTTTGTATATTATAATCCATCTTTAGATAGATATTATAAAAAAAAAAGGTTTTGATATCGAAGATTGCCTCTTAAAATTCCCATACATACTTCTTTTCTATTACGAATTTAATCATCTAATATTGCTAAATTTATAGGAGTATCTATTCCTTCAATGAAAGTAGATCTTACTATCATTGATATGGATCCTATATGCACCCATGCTATTTTGTCCCTAATTTCTTTATGAATGTGATCAATTTTTTGGGAAATAAATTTTTAAGGTGAAAGAGGAATCATTACTTTATTAGAAAACTAATATATAAGACTTTTTCCTTAAGATTAATACTATAAAACATATGATGTTTTTTGGGTTTTAACCCTATTTTTTTCTAATAATGTCATATTAAATGCATGATACAAATTATAAAATACATAGTATTTTGAATCTTTTTGAGCATTTTTTCTATCAATAAGTGTTTCTTAACTATATTCTCCATATTGTTCAAATGTTTCTATTATAGTATCTATTATTTGATTATCAATTTGAGTGTTAACGAATTCTCCTATCACTCATTTATTTTTGAACTTAAAGTTTCTTCATATTTTGTATCTGATATTATAAAAATACTTTCTTTAGAAGAGCATTCTGCAAAAGTATCAATTCTAATCAAATCTTCATTTTCTATCATTTCATTTATTTCATCATCTATTTTTATTTTATTTTTGTTAAATCTTTTAGGATATTCATTTTCATAGTGTCCTTTTTCTTTACAATAATAGCATTGATGTTTAGCTATCTTTTTATTTCTTTTCTTATTTCTTCTAAACATAGGTTTTCTAAATTTGTATCCTTCTATTTTCTTATAATATTTTGCTTTATGTTTCTTTAAATGTATTTTCCTAAAAATATCTACTTTTTATATTTATTTTTATCGTATTGTAATAATAAAGACTATCATATTCTATCATAGTAGGCATTGTTAAATCTTAATAACGTAATGAAGATTTTTCTTTGTTCTATTACTTTTTTTCAATAATATAGCTTCATCACACCATTCACTTAAATATGGTAATAATAATCTAGGAAAATACAAATATATCTATTGATTTCACATATATCATATAATCGTAATCTTTGTAATGTTTTAGCATATTTTTATATAGTAGTTGTATCTTTTAAAATAATTCCTTCTTTAACAAATTTTAATCAAAAAGTTTTAGCAACTCTAGTTATTAGATTTTCTATATCATTATCTAAATTAAATATAGAGTTTTTTGAGTTTTCATATAAAATTTTCCAAAATCTGAGAGACCTGATTAATAAAGTTTTTTCTAAAAAATTTTTATACATTTCATAATCAATTTTAGTAATAGCAACACCCAGTCATAGAGTTGGTTCAAATTTTATCTATAAGTGTGAAGTCTTCTTTATGTTTGGTTATCATATGAGTTCCAGCATATCCTAAATTAGGTCTATTAAAACTTTGTGAAGGATACCTAAAAGGTGGATATCTAGAAGCTCTAGTTAGATCACTAACATTAGGATTTCGATGAATTTCTTATTTAATTAAATCTATTTTTATGTGCGCTAAAGTTTTTAAGTTTAAATTTTCTATCTGTTCATCTAATTCTTCAATTTGAATTAGAAGCTTGCATAAAATAATCCATTTTATCTATAATTATGAGGTATTTTCATTATTAAAATTAGATCAAATACCTGTTTTTTCATATGATTTTTTTGGGTTTATTCTCTATATAAGATTTATTTATTTATTTCATCATATCTTATATATCCATAGTTTGTTTTTGAAGTTTTTTTATATAGAAAATTTTTTATTTCCATAATATTGTATTGTTTTTTAAATTTATGGCAAATTAGCGTCTATTTTTAATCCTTTAGGATTTAATTTTTGATACCTATCTTTTGCTATTTAGATGATAATTTCTATAATTTTTAGTAATTTCTAAATGGGCTTCTATCTAAAGTTTTTCTTTTTACATCTTTGATATATTATATTTGATTCTTCCATAATTAATTTAACTATTCTACAGCCTTTTTATGACAATTTGTAGATAATATATAATTATATCTTTTATAAAATA
>JANIHZ010000208.1:37891455-37903278 GCA_027478365.1 Erythroxylum rufum | reverse complement strand
GTATGGATTTTCAAAATCATTACCCGTTTCTATAAATTTACCCGTGTGACCCGTACCCGTGAGACCCGTACCCATACCCGGACCACCGGCCCGTTTGCCAGGTCTATCTATAGCGTGTTATTCATTATATAGATAGATTGTTCATTAGCATTATAACAGGTTAACAAATCATCTGCAGATGATAAATCTCCTAATCCTACTCTTTTGCATTTGTTATGGTATCCAAAGTTTGGATTCAGAAAGATGTTAAAATTTAGAAGTCTACTTAAGGGTTCCATATAGAGAATGGAAATATAAAGGGACAGGGGATCCCCTATCTTAGCTATTTATTGCCTTTAAAATGTTTAGATGGCTCTCCATTAACTAAGATGCTAAACGACGTAGTGGATATATGTTCCAGTACCCAAATTTCGAATTTTTTTAGGAATCCAAAAGCCTAAATTAAATTGTTGATGAAGCTTTAGCTAATACTATCAAAGGCTTTATTAAAGTCAACCTTTAGAGCACAATTCTAAGAGCTTTTTTTTCCTTACATAGTTCATGAATAGTTCGTCTGCTAACAAGAAATCATCCCCATTGTCTTTGCCCTCCAAAAAAGCTCCTTTTAAGTCTCCAATTATTGATAGAAGAGTTTGCTTTAATGTAGCTATAAGGACTTTGGAAATAACTTTATACATAAAGTTACAACATAAGATTGGGCTAAAATTTGGCATTGAGTCAGGAATTCTAGTTTTAGTAACCAAGTGGATGTAAGTTTTATTTATCCTTTTTAGTAGTCTGCCATTCTTGAAAAACTCCATATGGCATCAATGATTATGCACTTAATGGATTTTCATGTTGTTTGGATTAAGAACTTATTAAAATCATTCAAGCTAGGATCTTTTCGTAGGTTTAGTTAAAATATCATTTTTCAATCTCCTAGGAGGTAACTAGCTACAAATGGAGTACTTTAGATCCTCCGAGAGCTTGCTAACAATGAAGGCTCTAAGGAGGGGAACAGAAGAAGCACTAGTATTTTGAGATCCTATTAATTCTTTAAAATACCTGACAGCTTCCTCTTTTAATTCTTCTTAAGAAGAGATGCATTCCCCATTTGGTTTCTTTAAGACACTAATCATGCTGGATATGCTTCTAGATTTGACTATATTATGGAAGAAGTTAGTGTTCTTGTCCCCTTCATAAGCCCATTTCAATCTAGCTCTTTATTGTATAAGAGAATAGTGTATTAAAATAAAAAATGCTTTCTCTACATTTTTAGCATTAAAGGGTAACAACAAACTTCATGCTTTAGTATCATTAATTTATTATGTGATAAAGATTTAAGAACTTTTATAGATGAATAACTATTAAAATTAGGGACATAAGTGTTTGTGAGGTATTCTTGTGTTTTTAGAGTAATCTAGCTTACGAGTGGACTAAATGAACATCTACTTTACGAAGAAAAGTTATCCTATTTTTAATTTTTCTTGCAAGACCTAATTTATTAAAGAAAGAGGAATTTCTATTTGCATCAATTAGCCATTAAAATTATAATCTCCACTTAAGAATGTTTTAGTTCACCTCCATTGCTTGAATATAATTTTTAAAGCTTTCTTTTCTTCTTGATATTTAGCATCATCTATATGATCTTGTTAACCTTGGTTTAGCTTAGTTTTTATTTTTAAAACTACTTTTGAGTGCTGCTAAAGCATTTTTGGTTAAGTTTCTTAAACTCCTCCTTAACCATATGTAGTTTCCTTATAGATGTAAAGGATTTACGACCTTGAATAATATGGACTAAATCTCTGATGATAGCTTCCTCAAACTCCTCATCTTTTATTAAGAAATTATTAAATAGAAAGAGATTAAATCTCTTCTAGTTTAATTTTAGGTATTGTTAATAATATTTATATAAGGGATTATTACCTATTGATAGGAGTTTGGTAGATATGGTAAGTGGTGGAACGTTAGGTGAATAGACCCCAAAGAGATAAGGACATTAATTGAGCATATGATATGGACATTAATCAAGGGTGTGATATGGGCATTAATAAAGCGTATCATATCAAACACCCAATAATTTAGCATCCGTAACAATATTCGTAGGGTAAATAAGGCAAAAAAATCATCTATAAAACATTTTTTAGATGAACTAACATTCTTTGCTAGACTGATTGTTATAGGGTAGGCACTGGTAAAAGCTTATAGGATATGTGCAAATATGAACTCTCTTACAGATGGGTGCCCATCTCTACAAAAGGAAAATATAAAATATGTTAACACTATAGGAGGAAAAATTTCCATTAGTATAACCCATATTCCCAAAATTATAACCTAGGATGGACAGATCACCCAAAATTGAGTTATGAAGGGAATAGGAAACAAAACTACTTCCCACATAAGCCGCAAGATGCATAGTGATTTCAACCCAATCCACAAGTCTTGTCCTCTAACTCAAGTATATCATAGAGGATAAGTTTAACTCTATTGCTACTAATACATCATATAGCAAAAAGGTAAACAATTTTAGTAGGAGATAAGATCTCAATTTCAAAAGGTAAAGTCTACCATTTAAATTTAGAGAACCAAGTAAGCTGGATGCAGTTCCTATTTACTACTTAGAATCACAAAGTGGATGAAAGCTATCATCTCAACTGAGGTAAATCTAAACAATGTTAGTAAGTTGACATTAAGGAGTGGTAGGAAACTTGAGGATCCTAAAAGGACCCCCATAGAATGGCCAACAAAGAGGAAATTAAGAAGGAGTTAGGAGAAGAAGGAAATCCCTCATTTAGTTCAAAGGTGAATTATGAATGTCCTAATGTGGTTAAGACTAACCCTCTACCTTTTCTTAAAAGGTTAAAAAAGTCAAACAAGGAGGAAAAGGATAAGGAGATATTGAAGACTTTTTGAAAGGTTAAAGTAAATATACCTTTACTAAATGTAATCAAATAAATGCTAAGGTATGTAAACTTCCTCCACGAATTGCGTACTAATAAGAGAAAGCTGAGATGTAATAAGAAGCTTATGATGGGTGACAATGTTTATGTGGTCTTTAGAAAGAAATTATCTCTAAACTATAGGGATCCAAGTATGTTCACTGTACCTTGTAAGATTGGTGACACTATAATTAAGAGAGCCATATTAGATTTGGAAGCATCAAGCGATGTTATTCCTCATTCTATATATGTTTGTTTAAACTTGGGTCCTTTTAAAAAAGCTAGTTTCAGCATATAATTGATTAACCTTTCCAATACTTATCTAGATTGGGTAATTGATGATGTTCTTATGCAGGTGAATGAACTAATATTTACTGTGGAATCTTAAATGGTAGATATAAATGATGAAACTTCCTATAATCTTATACCTATCTTACTAAGGAGTCCATTCCTTAATATAGCCCAAACTAAGATGGATGTTTGTGAGGGTACCTTTATAATGGAGTTTAGCAAGGAAGTGATTAGTTTTAATATTTTTGATGTCATGAAACGGCCCAAAGATGACCATTATATTTTCTTATAGATGTAATTAATCCCATAGTATAGTAAGTTTTTAAGTTAAATTATAGGGGCCAATTAGTAACATTTTTAATAAAGCATTTAGAGTTAGAAGCCACTAATGATGTTGAGTTAGGAGAGGATCTAATTGAGATGGTGGCTAGATTACATTATTCATAACTCGCTTCTATGAGATATGAACTTTCTTCCATAAAATCACTTGAATCTTACCAGTGACTATTACCTTCTAATGCGCAGGTACTTAATATGGAGTTTAAACCAATACTCTCTCACTTGAAATATACATATTTGTGAGACAATTAAAATCTTCCAGTGATTATTTCACTGATGTTGAGTTCTAATTAGAAAGCTAAATTGATTCATGTATTAAGGGAGCACAAAAAGGTCATTGGTTGTGTGATTGCAGATATTCGAGGCATAAGCCCTTTTATATGCATGTATCACATTTTGCTTGAGAAGGGTGTAAAGTCCACTTGATAAGTACAATATAGGCTAAATCCTATAATGATGGAAGTTGTGAAAAAAAAAAGTACTAAAGTTTCTTGATAGTGGAGTAATTTATCCTATTTAGTAGGTAGGTAAGTCCAACACAGGTGGTTATAAAAAAATTTAGAATCATGATGGTGACAAAATAAAATGGTGAGTTAGTTCCCACTTGTGTAAAAATCGGTGGTGGGTTTGTATTAATTATATGAAGTTAAATCTTGTAACTCATAAAAATCACTTCCTCTTCAATTTATTGATCAAATGCTTGAGAGACTTGTTAGATAATAATATTATTGTCTAGATGACTTTTTAGGTGATTTTTAGATCCCTACTGCACTAAAGGATCAAGAAAAGAAGAACTTTATATGCCTTTTTGGTACATTTGCTTACTGAAGGATGTTATTTGGTTTGTGCAATATTCTTGTCACTTTCCAAAGGCTCATGGTGAGTATATTTTCTGAATATTTTGAGAAAATCATAGAGGTATTTATGGATGATTTTAGTGCTTATGGTTTTTCTTTTGATAATTGCTAAAAAAACCTTGCACTCATTTTGCAAAGATGTATTAAAACTAATCCTGTGCTTAAATAGGAAAATTGTCATTTTATGATTGATCAAGGTATACTTCTATGGCATGGTGTACCTTCTAAGGGTATAGAGGTTAACCAGTTTAATATTGATCTCATTGTTTTTTTAAAAATGAATATTGTATTAATTATAGGCAAAGCTATAGCAACATTACAATGAGTTCTAGGTTAATAGCCTTAATTCAATTTACAAAATAAATGAAGAATCTAGGAGTGATGAAAATTATAAAAGATAATCCTAAAGCAAGGTATTGAGCTGAACTATAATTCCATCTACTCTTCATATCAATTGAATGAATATGCTATGCCTTTTTAGCATAGAGGCATCTCCGATCCAGTTAACAAATTTGTTACAAGTTGATGTTTCCCTTCTTTTACATCTATGAATATTTTATATTTCTCTCCTTTTAGATGGTGTATTTAGTGGTAGTGAAAGCTGCTTTATAAAGAGTTTATCTCCATTTTACTTTGCCTTACCCATCAAATGTATGGGAAGTTCATTCTTTTCTTGGCCAAGTAGGTTTCCACCACAGATTCATCAAGGATTTCTTAAAGACAACCTTTCCTTTACACAAGCTGTTACAGTAGGATTTCCTTTTTAAGTTTATCAACAAGTGCAAGGATGTGTTTGACAAACATAAGGGACTATTAACGCCCCCACCAATGATTCAACCTCTGGACTAAAGCTTTTCCTTTGAGATTATGTGTGATGATAGTGATAATGCAATATGGGTGATTCAAGGACAAAAAGTGAGAAAAGTTGCATATGCCATCTACTTTAATTCTAAAACTTTGAATTTGTCATAATAAATTTATTCTTCAACTGAAAAAAAGTTTTTATTTGTTATGTTTGCTTTAGAAAAATTTTTGTTGTAATTTTTAAGTGCTAAAGTTATTTTTTACTTTAATCATACATTTTTAAAGTACCTACTCACCAAGAAAGAAGCAAAGCCCACGCTAATAAGATGGATTCTCCTCCTTTAGGAGTTTGATCTAGTAATAAGAGGAAGATGACGTTTTATTGATAGAAACATTTCTAAATGAAAAACTATTTTTTTAACCAATTCTACACCTCTATGGTATACTAATATTGTGAATTTTCTAGTTGCTAACAAGTTACTTTGTCAAAGGCTCAGAGGGAGAAGTTAAAGAGTGAAAGTAAGTACTATATATGGGTTGATCCTACCTTTGGAGGCATTATCCGGAACAAATAATAAGAAGGTATGTTCTTGAGAGTGAGACATTATCTATTATGACCTTTTGTCATTTATACGCTTATAAAGGGAACTTTAGAGTAAAAAGGATTACACATAAGGTTTTAAAGAGTAGTTTTTATTTACCTTTATTATTTAAGAATGCATATGTCTTTTCAAGTCTTGTAACATGTGTTAAGATAAGAAGACTTTACTTCTTATTAATTTTGGTGACAATCAAATAATAATAATCTTAGAAATGTATGAACTGTTTTGATAAGTTTGTTAAGTGTGTAGAAAAAATGTAAGTAACACTTAGACATCCCAGACAATACGTTAGCAATAGACGATACACGTCATCATAGATGATACATTGATATCAGACGAAGCGCAATAACAGATGAAGTGCAACAACAGACAAAGCGCAACAACAGACGAAGCGCAATACCAGACGAAGCAACAATATTAGACGATACAAAAAGGAAGATACCTAGAACGTCATAAAGTTAGTTAGTTGTAGTTAGTTACAGGACTCAACTAAATAACGGTTTCTAGAAGATTCAAGAAGCAGTTTCTCAAGAACACAGTTAGAGACTTAGGCTATAAATACTAGTTCTAGTAGAAGACTAAAATAATGTTCTCACAAGAGAGAAAATTTTGATTGTACAATACTTAGAGAAATTCTGTATTCAAAGTGTAAAACAAGAGAGCGAATACAATTGTAATGTAAAGCTCAAAAAATATCTTTCTTAGAGAGAGAAAGAAAGGCTAGAGCTTGGAGAGGCTAAGATAGCAGAAAGAATACTTTGTGCAAGAGACCTGAAGAGGCTCTGGAAGGGTAGAAAGAATACTTGTAAAGTTGAAGAGTATAGTGAAATCTCAGACAAACTCTGAGAACTGGACGTAGCCCAAGGTTTGAGATGAACCAGTATAAAATTGCGGCGTCTATTCTCTAACCCTTACACTTTAATTTTCTTGTTGTTAGACGAGTAGATAAAATTACTTGCGATTCCAATACTTATCAACTTTAGTAAAGTGTTTTTGTATACATCTGATATTTGCAAAGATATTCAAGAAATCTCTAAAGATTAATATTTTCGAAAAGATTACACAATTCAAACCCCCCCTTTCTTGTGTATTTTATATATTTTACATGATTCCTATAATAACAAATGATTTACTTCATTAACATCATTCCAGCCATTCAAAAGATAATACCTTTCCCTTATACATTTAAATTGCTTTTGTAAATCTCGCTTATCAAGTGAACGACATTTCACTGCAAAATACTCTTAACGGATCTGTTTATCTATAAGCTGAAAGTCACTAATGAATTCCTTATGAATTATTCCAAGAAAAGCTCTGATTGAAGTGACTTGGATATACTGAAGTCTTTGATAGTCGTTAATACTTTTCCACCATTCTCCCAAAGTACCAGTGAAACGAGAAGTAACCTCAAACAAAATATCATATAAAGGATTATTCGGTCGAGTGATTTGAAGATCTATCCATGCACTAAATTCATTTAAGCGATCTCTCCATTTCTTTGGGGGGAAGATCATAAAAAATGAACCAAGGTCTAAAGTAGGCTTGGTCTATGCAGCTGGTTGAGTTGGTGCTACTTGTGGTGCTACTGCAAGTCTGAAAGGTTGAGTACCTGTAGATTCTGCTTCACTTATATCTAGTTCAACTTCAATAGGTTCAAGCATAGTTGCCAGAACTATGCTATGTCTGATAGATCAGCTAGCTGGGCTGAGGAATCAGAAGACGGTTCAGAGATCTGTTCAGATGATGACTCAGGAATTATTACAGAGACTTAAGAAGTTGGGGTAGAGGCTTCAAAATAAGCTTCTAAATTATCTGATTGAGTAGAGGAATCTTCTGCAGCAGGTGTAGGTGCCAGAGTTGCTATGAACTCTGTTAAAGGCATTTTATCCTTCCCAATAAAGGTGGAAGGTTAAGACTTTGGTGGAGAAGTAAGAGGTGTATGAATCTATAACGATTTACTACACTAGTTAACTAGTTCAGGTTTAGTATATGAAGGTAATGGCTTAGGAAATTGTTCAGGCTTTGGCTTTGATTTTTTTGTTTTACTTAAGCTGCCTGAGGATGGATATGTTGTCTGATCAAAGGATAGTTGAACTTAAAGACCTTTGAATAGACAGCTTCTTCTGGGTACGTCTGATATAGAGGAAGAGTATATACTGGTTGTATATTTGGAAATATTAAAGAAGATAAGTCATATACATTCTAGATTGTGCAGATTGCATATCAGCTTCTATTTGTTACACAATTCCTTATATCTTCCTGAGTTCTCTAGTTTTGACATTAAATTCAGGTCCAAATTACTGTGTAGCAATGTAATATTGAAGATCAGCATCAAGTTGCTAGATCTGAGCTTTGTTTGAGTGATACAATTGTTGGATCTACTTAGAGACGGTGTCAACTTTATGTTGAGTAGCATGAGTCTGTTGACTAGTTCCATCTAGCTTGGAATCTATTCTTCTAAGGACCTTGTTCTATGCTACTACATTTGATGTTTGCCAGTTAAGAACTTGATCAGAAGGATTTGAGACAAGTGTTCCTTGTGAAGTGATTCCTGTGGCTCGAATATAAGGGCTAGAGATAACCCTAGTTGCTTCATCTGTACTCCAGTGTAGAGAAGGAAACTATTCTTCGTATGGCTTAACCATCATACAAGGTATAGTAGTAAGAGTAATGACATGAATTGTTGGCTTAGGCTGATAGGTAAAAGATTTCAGCATCCCACGAAGAGATCTAGGTCTGAATCTTTTTGTGGGTAGACCACTAGATTTGCTGGAATTATCTTGATTTGAATCATCCTTATGTGGATGATACTATTGAGAAGGCATACAACGAGTTTTATACTTTTTCTTCCTCCTTCGTTGTCTGGCATATTGCTCATCATCATCATCACTGTCTGACTGAGGGATAAGACAGACTTCACAGTCAAGTTCGCACATAGATGGGTCAACATCCTATATAAAGTGTCCACGATGATGGCTTACATAGACTGAATCTCCATTAGATTTAAAATAATAGATAGGAGGGCTAGATTTACATTTCGTATGAGAAAATACGGGCTGGATTAGAAATATAGCACCAAATGTAAAAGGTCCAAACAGATCTTTATTGGGCTTTGCATAGATGGACTTCACCATTCCATCTTTTAATGTCTTTAGAATCAAATGAGTGGTTGTATGAAAAGAGTGTCGATGGGGCTCATAGAACACCTTTTAGTAATTGGTGATCCATTCAGTAGGCATCAACTTTTCATGCTCCACAACTGGTAATTTCTTTTTTAAAGAAATTATAATCTATTAATAATTTAATTTTTATACTTTCATTAAAAATGATATATCTATCAACATTAATGATAAAAAAATTTATGCATAAAAATAAAATAAAATATTTTATAGTTAATAATCCATTAATTCCAACTCTGCAACTTATGCAAATTAAGTCTATAAAGATTTCTACTGTTGCAACTTACAGGGTGTTTAGTTGACTAGAATAATCATTTCATTCTTGATCTATTTTTGGTAATAGGTTATTCCTTTGTTTGGTTGAAGAAAAAATACATAATATAAAATCCAATGATTTAATTATTCCTTGAGTTTGGGAAATAAGTAAAATCATCACCTCCCTTTTCTTTATCTATTCCAAGTCCATTCTAAGTGGTTGGGAATAAAAATGAAGATATGTTGGACAAAAATATCCTTAAGGAATCCACAAAATTATTTGATCTTTTTATTAGTTATTCCTTTGTCATTCCAAATTTATGTTTTCAAACCAAACAATGGCATTACATCGTCATTAGAAATTCTTAGGAAGAATAAAATACATTTAACCCCCTATGTTTTATCCTTTGGTATGTTGTACCCCCCGTCTATTTTTAAAATGAACTTATTATCCCTTTAACCACCAGTCAAAGTAGCTTAGAATTCAAAAAGACTTTTTAACTCCTATATTATAATGACATCACCACAATTGTACATATTGTATTTTTTTGAACAAAAAAAACCTTTTAGCCTTTTGTTGACTAAAATACATTAAACCCTATTTTTTTTGCTTTATTTCATTATGCCCTCTATTTCAAAAATAAAAATGATTTTAAGCAGGGATTACATTTGACTATTAATAAATTAAAAAAGGAAAAAATTAATAAAAATATCATTGTCTTCATAATTGTAGACCATTAATTTTTAGAAAAATTTTAAAAAAGAAAAATTATTTATGAAACAAAATTAAAAAAGAAATAATTAATAATAATAAAATAAAATATCACCATTTTATGTTTCCTTTTTGTTATATAAAACTATAAATTATCTTCTTTAGGCTCTTTTTCGTTTTTCTAAGTCGTTCCCTTACCCACCAGCTCTCTCTCTCGTCCACTATTTGTTTCTCACTCCTCTTTTCTCTCTCTCTCTACTTTCCATCATAAAACTCCTTTGCTTTATCGAAAAATTGGTTCCAATTCTTGCGACGTCTCTCCCTTTCCTGACAGAAAACAACCTACTTTCCTCAAATTGAGGTTCTTCCTGCTCGTTCAGCTACGTTTTTAAGACCCTAACTGATGACGGTTTCAAATCTCCTCACTCAGCTCTATGTCTCCATGTTTTGCGCATTTTGTGAGAATGTAGGTTGTTTGATTCTTGTTTAGTACACTACTTTGAAGTTTAATGTTGAAGATTATGATCTAGGCTTTGAGTTTCGGGTTTTTCAATCTTTCTCATTCGAGTTGTGGGTTTTTTTTATTTTCTTTGGTGAAGTAATGGTAAGAAGGTAACCTACAAACAAAAATTTGTAATTTTTTTTCATCAATTAACAGTTAGAAAGTATAATTTGGAAAATTTTGGACAATTCATTTTCTTTTTTTCCTTAAATTTTGTTTCATAAATAAATTTTCTATTTTTAAAATTTTTCCATAAATTAACGCCATGAAGTACAAATGTGAGGACAATGGTATTTTTATTAATTTTTCTTTTTATTTATTAACGGTCAAAATATAATTCATGCTTAAATTAATTTTTATTTTTGAAATAGAAAGCATAATGAAATAAAGCAAAAAAATGTAAGAATTTAATGTATTTTAGTCAACAAAAGGCTAAAAGGGTTGATGTTATTATAATACAGGGGTAAAAAAGTCTTTTTCAATTTTAAACTCCTTTAAGGCTTTAACTGATGGTTAAAAGGAGATAATAAGTCTATTTTTAAAATAGAGAGAGACATAATGTACCAAAGGATAAAACACGGCGGGTTAAATGTATTTTAACCTCTTAGGAATAAAAGAAACTAAATAATACTCATTTCATTTCATTCCTTATCTATTATATTTCTAAAGAATCATCATTCTATTCCTTATCTGTTCCAGCAGGTAAACTAAACACCTTGTAAAAGAAGTTACGATGACTTTAGGGTGCCGGTTTAATTTAAAATGCAACATGTTATTTGGATGCACCCATTTATTAACAGAGAGTTGTCTATTCTATTTGGAGGGGAACCCCTTCTTATGTTTATGTATCTATGATTATCTTGCTCAAACAAATATGCTAAGGCAACTATGCCCAAAATATTTTTTGACTTCTAACTACAACATTAAATAAACAATCCACCCACCTCTGGGATCTATTTATT
Source organism: Erythroxylum rufum (assembly GCA_027478365.1). Classification (NCBI taxonomy): domain Eukaryota; kingdom Viridiplantae; phylum Streptophyta; class Magnoliopsida; order Malpighiales; family Erythroxylaceae; genus Erythroxylum; species Erythroxylum rufum. The sequence goes on along the minus strand of JANIHZ010000208.1, from coordinate 37,891,857 downwards.
CCCAAAGCGTAATGATTCTTCTACTATGAATAGGCTTCTTTTAGAAATTGCCAGATATTACTTATAGCTTTCTATAGGACAGAGTCACTATCCTTTGTTATATTTTGTTTTGAGAAAATATAATCTTATATGCTAACTTCATGAGCTTTAGGTAAATCTTTGGTGGCACATTAGATTCAATGTACATAATTATCTGATTAATTTCATCATCAAACTTCAAATACTATGGAGCAGATTAGCAAATTATGTTGTGTGTACCGGATAGATATTAATCTAGATTGTGCAAGAGTAAGATTATGTGATAATAACTCTACTTTTTAAGTAAATATACTAAGGACGAGTTGGGATGGACGACCACGCAATTCATCCCAACCGTCCATTTAATCCAACGGTTACATTCTC
>JANIHZ010000208.1:37751796-37761822 GCA_027478365.1 Erythroxylum rufum | reverse complement strand
CATTTACAAAAAGAAACATAAATTAATTAGAAATAATATAATTATTCCACATTTATCTAGCAATTTCATCTCACTTCAAGACATATTTCGAAATTGTGCTGGAGTGATATTATGCTCTACTTGAGAACTTGCATCTTTATTTTCAATTTCTCTAATTTGTTTTTCATTTTCAGCACAATTGTCAAATAATTCATCGCTTTGACCATACATTCTAATGTAATTGTATATAACACAAAAAGCAATAACGATGTGTTTTTGTTTATTTATATCATTACTCGACATGTTTTTAAGTATAGAGAATCTTGTTTTTAGAATGCCAAAACATCTTTCAATAATGTTTCTTAATGAAGAATGCTTGTAGTTAAACAATTCCTGTGGACCATGAGGTCTTCCTCTGCCTTTATAACTTACAAATGATATATTTCACCTTGGTATGGTGAAAAAAATCTAAGCATATTAGTATAGCCTAAATCAACCAAATAGTACTTACCTAACATATAAAAAACATAATATTAACAAAAAGATATTAAAAATAAATCATAATTACTATGTTTATTTAAAATAATATAATACCTTATGGAGGTGTAGGAAATTGATTCCTTGGATTTATCACTGTTTCTAAAAGAACTCAAGAGTCATTTACAGTACCTTCCCATCAAGACATTACATACGTAAAATGCATGTTAAATAAGCAATAACACCTAATATTTTGGGTTGGATTAATTTTTTTTCCCTTGTATAGTATTTGTTCATCGATCGGAACATGTGCATCAATATATACCATCTATTGCTCCTATACAATCCTAAAAATTAAAATAATTATTAAAATAATTATTAATCATAAGGACATAATTAAAATAGTAATTAAATATATGAATGTACCTGAAAATATGAAAAGAATTTTAAATTATTTTGAATCTCAGGAGGTGTATTATTAAAAGATGGTGAAGTAATGACTCTTTTTGCAAGACAATTAATTGCATATAAGACTTTATGAAGGTACTTCAAAATTGTCCAGGTCGAATGTTGAAAGCATTCTGCATTGAGTTTAGTTGTCTCATTATGCCTTTTAGTCATCAAGACAATTGCTACTTATTCCTCCGCATTCAAATGACTTGTTGCCTTTAAGTCTCCTAAAATCCTTAACTCATCACATAAGCTCAAGAAGATTATCTTTCTCATTCTTAATTTTACATAAATCCTTGTAGAATTTCCATTCAAAAGTTCTAATATCCTATCGGTAGAATAGAAGTTCTAATTGAATGCTTTTGTAAATAAAAATATTTGTTCTGCCCTATCCATAGAAATAATGATTACCTTCTTCCGTTCATCATCAGAATCAGATTTGAAATCTAATAAGAAATCCATGTATCTACAATGTCAACATTAAATAATTAATAAAACAATCAATCAAAAGGTTTAATCAAATATAGACAAAATATTCATACATAATATAGAATTAACATTAAGTCAAAAATTCACACAAAACACAAACTTAAAATGTTTAAACTGTGGAATAATGTTTAATATAAAAGTGCCAAAATAATAAGAATTTGATATGCAATAATATGAAAATATAACTAAAGAGACATAACCCAATCTAGCTTCCTTATATCTATCATCTTCATATAAAAAAATCCCTATAAAGTGTAAAATCATGTAAAGTCTTCATAGTTTTTCTATATTGCACACCATCAACACCCAATTCATCTAAGGAATTTAGATATTTCATCATTATGTTAGACTCTTAAAATCTATTCTCTGTAGTGGATGATGTTTCACTTGATTTTTTCTCAAGTAAATCATTATTCCTTTTTAATTGTTCACCAAGTATAAGTAAGATTTCTTATACAATGTTAGAATGTGTCTTCTTTGCCTTATTCTTAGGATATTTCTCTCTTAGATGGAGAAATTATATCTTGATCTTCTTTTCATTATACGAGTAATCTTCATCAACATCATTTCCATGTTCATCTTTTGTACTATTTGATGGAGATTTAGTTGATGGATGTGCATGCACACCAGTTGCAGTAATATCTCCAAAAATATAACACAAGTTTGAAAATTTGTTACATCTTTTTTTTTTCTTAAATTTGTGAGCCATTTTATGCACCTATAATGATGAAAAAGAAATATGAGAATAAATATTATATAATATGATATATTAATAAAATAAGGACATATTTTACCTTAAATTGATTTTCCTAACATTCATTTGTAGCATTAACTTCACTAGTAAAACTGATTCATATTTCTTTGAGTAAGTTCTTGAAATTTTCTTCAATAGAGCCCTTAATCCATTATACTTATTCTTTAATTAAATATTTAATATACTCCTGATTGAATTTTGTTTGCAGCCTTGTCTTAATATTTTTTCAACTAAATTTGGAAAAGGTATTAGTCATTCGATTTCCCTTCTTCAGTTCTTCAACAATCAAGGAGATTAAATACATCTCTATGGTATCATTCCATACCCATCTTTTTTATTTATTTCCACACAGTCATTGGAATTATTCATATTTTTCAAACCTTCCATCACTAAATGTAATCACATATAAGTGACATCAATTACAACAATTTCTACAAAGTATTAAACACTAAACATGGTTCAAAATGAACATGAGATAACCATATTCAATGCTAAGCTGCATACAAGTGCATGTAATTGATAAAATAAAAATAAAGGTTTAAATTTAAGTGGGGTTATAATATATGCAAGATACATGTCATACTCATGCAAACACATGTATTTTTAACACACTAAAGCATTATACAGATCACTATAAATTATTTAAAAAAATTCTAAAAGAAAAACTTGATTGATATAATTGTCAACATGTGATTTGAATAAGTGATTGGTTTGAGACGACCTCCTTTGCCCTATTGTATCCTTGTCTAGCTTTTCCCAAATTCTCTTCCTAAAAGATTTTTACATTTTTATAGATACATACATACATAGGGTTTACTTTTCTATGGATACATACATACGTTTAATTTTTTATAGATCATATAGGCTTAAGTTCCAATCTCTCTTAATAGTAACTTTCTCTATCTATACAGTAAATTCTTCTCCGCTTATGTACACAACATGTAGATGGTATTTCAGAGTGGAAAAATCCCATTGTTCACGTAGGAGATTATTGCTAGAGTAAGTCCTTATATTCCACTGTTTACTAATTTACTTACTTTGTTTAAATACCAACTAAAATTCCTTTTCTTTGTCTACTTCTTACCATATTCTTCCAAGTTTTTAACACCAGTATGACTACAACCTCTACATTTTCCATAACCAAAGAGCCTTTAACATCTGCAACTTCAGTCAAGCAACTGGTCTTGAAAGTCATGACTGCACATTATTTTGTTTTTGATGTTGAATAATTTATGCTATATTTTTTTAACTATTTCCATAATGTACCAAGTGGCATCATTTTCTTTATTGTTTGATAGAAATGTTGGCAAAACCAAGCACCTCAAAAGCTACTATTGCAAGAGATTGTTGATTCTTCTACAAATAAACAAGCAACATCCTTTTCAAATATGGTTTACATAATCCATACAAATTACTTAGATCATCACATCCACTCGACATCCCAGAAAAATCACTCAAGACTTATATTCCCTAGTGAATTCTCATAATTTATCGATTCAAAAGAATTCAAATGCATCCTCCCCTTCTGTAAATGATACTACAACACCTTCCAAATCACCCTCAGGGTCACAAACTATCCTCAAAACTAGAGCTAAAAAGTCTTCTAAAAAAGTTTATCAAATTGTCATCTTTATTGGGTCCATAATGCGTGCCTTATTTCTTGAAATTTGACAACGAAAAGCTGATAGTAGATGTGTTGAAGACTAGTGTAAAGGCAAGTAGTATGCATTGGATGTCTTTGAAGACTAGTGTTCCAGGAGTAATGAAAAGAGATAAGGTTGAAACAGTGGTGAAAAGGCAAATGAGTGGTGGTGAAGAGGTGGCAGAGATGAGGAGAAGAGGTCGAGAGCATGTTATTGTAGCATAGTTGAAACCAAGTTCTTTAATTCATTAACATCTTTATATGAACTACCACCTTCTTCAGTGGCTTTCTTGGCCTTTTCTGTTAGCTCTCGAATTATTGCATAGTTGAATACGAGATAAACAGAAGTAATCTAGTAATAGTATAAAATTTTCACATAAAAATGTATGTGCAAAAACTAGAAACACGTATATGCAGAAACATAAAAAACCAAAAATGCAGAAAAACCTAGGAACATAGTAAACAAAAAATGTAGAACATGTATGTACAGAAAGCAAAACACGTATATGCAAAAATGTAAAAGATAAAAAACGCAGAAAGACCTAGGAAAATAGTAAACAAAAAATGTAGAACGCTTATATGTAAAACACGTATGGGCAGAAAGCAAAACACATACATGCAGAAATGTAAAAAAACTAAAAACACAGAAAAACCAAAAAAAAAAACCAAAATGTAGAACACATATGTGTAGAAAGCGAAACACGTATATGCAGGAACATAAAAAACCAAAAACATAGAAAAATCTAGGAAAATAGTAAACCAAAAATGTAGAGCACATATATGTTGAACATGCATCTGTAGAAAGCGAAACACATATATGCAGAAACGTAAAAAACTAAAAACGCAAAAAAAAATCAATTATCCAAAAACTTACCTAGTTAAAAGCCCAAGCTAATTTCACTTTCTCCACGGATAGAAAAGGGACCTAAGAGACGAGTTAGGGAGAGGAAAAAGAACAAAGAAGCAGGAGAGAGAGAAGAGATCAGTTTGGGACATAAGAGAGAAGAGATAGAGTTTCTACATTGAAGAAAGTTTATAAGAGGAGGAAGTAGAAAGAAAATGTGTGAAAACTTGTTGCGAAATATTAGAAAAATATCTTATTGTTCTTTTCTATTGTTGAGAATCTATTGCGAATTTTTTAATTTTAGAAACAAGAGATTGCAATAAAAACAACCAAACACATTTTAGCGTGTTATTTCCTTTTTTTATTAAAACCGCAACAAGAAACAAAAAAATAAAACAAAAACAAACACCCCTTATTATCAACTCTAAAAGGGAACACTTTGAAGCCCAACCTCATAAATTTGAAAGTTAATTATATAGAATCTTCTTATAATTTAGACCTTTTTTATTTTAGTTATTAACTTTAAAAAAATATTATTTACTACCCTAAGAATTTATTTTCTTTTCATCGGTGCCCTTGAAACCTAATGGAGAATAAGAAAATAATGTTGTATGGATTGATTAGGTGTTACGTGACACAAACACTTATCTTAGTGCAACTAATTAACACAACATTGTGTAGTATTACTAACCCACAATGTCGTAATTTTCCAAAAACATCTCTCCACTCTCTGGTAAGAACTAGAACTGGCTAAAAATCTTGCTCCTATTAATCTAGCTTTTAAAGAAGGTCTAATAATACTCGGTAACATTAAACAAAGATCATCTCTTACATCAACTCTAACAAGTTATGGTGATTTGATCATCTTTTCCATAACCAAGATCAAGTTGGTATAATGTAGATCTAAAGTTGTCGCTTGACATTTGTTGCTTGTACTTGGATTGTTTATTGGATGGACTATTTCAAAAGTAGAGAAACTCCAAGATAGAGAAGTTGAATAGCCATGTTCTCTTTTGTAAACTAGATTGATTCTCGTAAGAATAGTGAAAATTGACTTGAAAACAGTGGAACAATAATACTATAAATTTGACCTAAAAGTGGTCTTTATTTTAAATACTTAACCTCTTGTCTCTGCCAAAATATCTTCCATTGAAGATCCATAATCTTTTACTCTTTGGTTATTGACTTCAACTCTTTACGCTGCAAACATTTTCTCAAAAACTTCACCATAAAATCTTCTTCATTTCTTTGTACAAAGTGGCTGTGCTTGTGACATACCTATCTATTTTCTCATTTTGAGTTTCTATGTCTTTATAACTCAAAACTCTTTGATTATTACTGTGATTTGAGTTTACACACTCATCGAACAACTGCTCAAATGATGCATATTGGAGCCTTAATCAATCCATATGACATTGTGTGGTTTGGAAATGACAAACAACATGTTTTATGAGGCACAATGTAATAATCAACATACACTATGTTGTTTCTTTATTACTTGTTGGATTTTCTAATGAAGAATGATGCCATAATGTATGAATAAAACAATAATAACATTTTAGGGGAGTAAATGATAGTTCTTAAAAATTAGAGAATGAAACAAAAAAGATCCTAATCATAAGAGAAATCATGTGTCAAATTGAATTTAGGGTTAACTACATAGGAATCTGCTCTCTATTGTCGTATTGAAAATAAAATTCCTTTAATTATAAAAGAGGAAATTCTAAAGGATGAGCCCAGTAATGCAATAATAAATGTTCATCATCGATCATTAAAAAAATAATGTTACTTGTTGAAAACAAGATTATCAACCCAAATCACTCTAAATTAAAAAAAAGTATGGATTTAAAGAAAAATATATAACTATTCAATTTAAAAAACCAAAGATAAAATCCTGATACCAAAATCTTAATCCATTTGAATTAGTAGTATAACGCAAAATTTATTGATTGAATTAGGTATTATTCAATTCTTAAATTAATATATTTACTTAATAAAATTTTCGTATATTTTACCAATATAATTAATTTAAAATGGTTTACCATGATAATTATTATAACTTGATAATTCAACATCAAAGCATAAATGGATTAATAAAAATTAAAGGAAATTGAAAAAATTTAATTTAAGTTGTTATAATTAAAAAACATTTTATGTTACTCATATTTTTAATTTTAGTTGTAATTTACAATATGAGTCTACCCTAAAATATTAGAATGATGACGTATTGAAATTTGTTATAGCCTACTCTCTCTCTCTATATATATATGTAGATAAGTGAAGGTTTACATATAAATACAACTTCAAAAGTAATTTTTCTTAAAAATAATAGGAGAAGGAACAATTTTCATCATAACGTTTACACTAAAATACAAGTCGGATCCTAACGTCTTGAAGTATTCAAGAACAATCTTAATATTTCAATAACGTTCAAATTTAACATAAATTAATGAAACCCTTGATGAGATTATATCTATGCCAATTGAGTGTCACATCAATACGACGAAGAACCCTTTTTTCATTATTCATGCAAGTCCTACAATGCCATATAAAAGCCACATGGCATTATGAAAAATATTCATTTTAATAAAACTTAAATTGTTATGAATCTTATTATCCATAAATTTATATTAATCCTACTTAACATAATTAGTTATAATTGATCCTAATAATCTCAACTAATATTAATACTTCATAACCTTAATTAATTGAACATAAATAACCTTAATTTAACATTAACTCTAATTTAACTTAATAAATCCTAATCTTTGGAATACTCAATCTAACAAATGATCCAATCTCCTTCGTGGACTATTTTCCTAACACGATTTAAACCTTCTTCCCTAATATCTGCCTATTCAATCAAAAAATTATTGGTGATCATCTTTAGTTTATACAACTTCTCCATAATTGACTTTGACTAATTTACGTTACTATCACAACTTTATCACACCATCTTGCCCCATTATTTATCTTAGAAATTAAAGTAAGCCCTTTAAGAAAATTGGATAAACTTTTGGAATTTACCCTTTTCTTTTCAAAATTGTTCTATTTTTGGTGTTAGTTAAGCTTAGAAGACCAATGATTTTCTTCAATTTCTATTCTCCTTCCTAGTTTGTTAGTACAATATGAGTGGTTTTTTAAAAGGAGAATTTATAGAGATACAATATGAGCATTGTATCGACAATTGTTATAGAAAGAGAAATTAATAAAAAAAGAGAGGAGGTTCCATTTTAGGGTATATACTGCAGAATAATAACTTAGAAGAATATGTAAAAGCAAATAGTGAATAGTGCAAAGGAAGTCCTTTTTAGCAAATTGATTCTTACGTATGAAAAAGGATAAAAATTTAAGGGATTTTTTGGATTTCACAGAGAATATGGATGGATGACACTAACCACCTTTCAAGGACACGTGGGAAGAAATGTGAAAGCGTCTTTATATTAAACTATAAAATAATTTTTATAATATTAAATTAGGAAAAGCTAAAATAATCTTTAGGATTAATGCTAAATTAGAGTTTATTGATACTACTTGTGGTTTGTCATGATTATTCATACTTTTTTTAAAAGAGAAATAATTCGTTAACGCTTGAGAATGAGCATCAAGGCAATAAGGTATAAGGACTAGTAATTAATTACAAATAAATGATCTATTGGTGAGTGTTACGTAAGAGACATGCGAAAGATAAACTTCAAATGCTTACACTATCGGAGAGATTGTATTCAAGGGAGAGTATCATACGAAAAATTTTATTTCATTCCAATGGGAGAAATATAATTAGAATGCAGCCTAAACCATTTGTCGAATTATGTCATTTATTAGTTGGAAAGGGTGTGTTTTGACCCATTATAAAAGCAATTGTTAAAGAATAAGTAGCAAAGTTTCTATGCATATTAGGGCATAAAATTATCAATCAGGAGATTGCATTCTTTTAGAGTTGATCCGGGGACACTGTAAGCCATCATTTTCATATAGTTTTGAAAGCAGTTATACAGCTAGAAGATATATTTCTAAGACAATCTAACGTATTAGAAACCACTTCGGAAATATTGAACAGTAGTAGATTCTACTCATTTTTAAAGGTGATTTTCTTTTCTTAACTTAGTATAATTATATTAAACACACATAATATTTGAGAATAATATACTTCAATGTCAGGATTGTGTTGGTGCAATTGATTGTACACATATTCGTGTGAAAGTACCTGCTCGAGATGATCCTAGATTTTGTGGGAAAAAGGATTATCCAACACAAAATGTGTTGTGTGCTTGTTCTTTTGATATGAAGTTCACGTATGTATTGGCTGGGTGGGAAGGAACAATATCTAATTTACGGATTATGAAAAGTGCACTAACCAGGCAGTTCTCACTTAAAATTCTCCAAGCTAAAAATAGGGCTAAAATCTTATTAGCTAATAAATGTCATAAATTACATTTTGACGTAGTTTTATTCCTGATAGGAAAATAATATCTTGTTGATGCTGGATTCATGTTGAGAAATGGACTTATTACATCGTATAGAGGGGAACGATATCATTTGAAAGAATATTCAAGGAATCCTCCACGAAATGCTCGTGAAATTATTCAATCATCGACATTCATCATTGCATAACGTTATCAAAAGGGCATTTGGTGTGTTGAAAAAATGATTCCCGATTATAACATCCACCACAGGACCATCATATGACATTTAGGCTAAAAGAAATTATTATGGCTTGTGTCATTCTGCACAATTTCTTAATTGGTGCTGATCTAGATGATCCATTTCTTAATGAAGAGTACGATAGAGGGGGAAATGATAACCAAGATGGGTATGAAAATGACGATGAAGATAATGCACACAGTGGAGAAATTATAAAAGATAACATGGCTGCTCATATGTGGGTTGATTACACTTTAGGATAGATATTGTTGTATCATAATAAATTTATGTTTTCCACCACTTTATATTGATTTAAAAATATGTATTGGCTACTTGTATCTAAATATGACGCTATTTATTAGCGTTGTTAATGTTTTTACATGTAATTGTGTCTTTGTAATGCTTATTCATTATTCTTGCCTTTTATATTGTTTGGAAATATTTAAAGCTTCAATATTGTGTATGCTTTTGATATAAATTTTAGATTTTATAATTAAATTTGTAACATACAAAATGCTACCTCGAAGAGAGCCATGCTTTTGGAAGAGAGCTATGGATGATGCATACTTGCACTAGCATTAACAAGGCAATTGTGTTGGTGGGACTTTCACAACGCAAGCGCTTGATACAATTGAAGTTGAACTAAAGGATAAATTTCCAGATAAAGGAATCGATAAGGAAAAAATAAAAAATCAGAACAAGATTATTAAGAACAAGTAGAGTAAGTGTTTTGATTTATTTTCAAAT
>JANIHZ010000208.1:37369951-37381437 GCA_027478365.1 Erythroxylum rufum | reverse complement strand
TTTATAATAGTGACAAATATTACTACTTATAGTGACAACTTTCACCTTCACTAAAAATACAATTTCTTGTAGTGAATGCTCTATATAAAATTCTTATATTGAGTTAGTTGAATAAATTTGTTTTTTAATAAACTCCTATATGTTTATTTAAGTATCTTTATGTTTTTTAAAAAATAAAAGGAATTTTGTACTATAGTTAAAACTATATCTACATTACAAGGTGTTTAAGGCATTAAGCTTATTAATATATTTACAATATGATCAAACAACTCCCTAAGTAAGGCAATATATCTGCTTGGAAGATAGACCACAAAAAGAACCACTCAAGACATCACTTATACTTCATTGCTGTGGAAAGAGTGGACTGAATGTTGCATGGCAAGATACACTGCTTTGTTAACCCCCTATTATTGGTATTTGGGAATTTTCTTTCTCTTCCTTGTTGATTTTCTTTTTATAGTTTTGGGCTGCACCTAGAATGTTAGGGACTTGGGTTGCAACTGATGGGGAATCACAGTCCTTTGCTACCAAATCTAAATTTTTCTTTCCCGAGGGGAAACTATTGTCATATAATTAAAAGAATTACAATTCAATGCCAAGACATTCTCTGTCCCAGAATGTTCTACATTCTGAGACATGATAACCCCAGTTCCTTGCCTTGCCACATAATTATCACTAGAGTTTATCATTATTGTTTATTCTCGTACTCCAACCCAAACGTAGAGGTCTCATTTTACCGAATAGTTGCTGCTGAAGTCAACATGTTGGCCTAATCCATCTAACATTACTCCAAATATTGTGAGTTGAAGTGTTCTACTCTAGTATTTAGATGCTCCATATTATCTTCACTATAGTTGTCCGTAGCTATCACTGCATCAACAATCTCATTCTGTTGGGTAACCTCCACAGCCTTGCCAGTTTCCGATTCTTGGTTCCTTAGTGATTTGTGTTTAATTCAAACTTTTTGCAGTGGACTGACCCTTTCTCATTCTTTGCAGAAACTCCAATTTTGTTACTTTGCATTACATCAATAGTACTAACGTATTTTGCCAACTTCGAACTCTGTGTAGAGAATGTGTGATTTGTTGTTTGTTCCTTCTCCAAACTAGGATCACCTTAATTTTGGCTTTCAACCACTTCAGGATGCTCCTCTATGTCCCTCTCAGTTAGAGGAATCTGGGTAGGTTGCTTATGAATCTCTCGCTAAACTTCAGTACCATCTTCAACTTCAACTGTTGACTGCTCAATCCCCATTAACTCCTCTTACCAACCTATTTTGTACCTCCTCCCCGTTGGAACCCATTTCTTGATAGGATTGTGTGGCTTCTATGGGTTGGATAGTTATATTTCTCCTTTAACCCTCTCCCCAGATTCACTAAGGTAATTGGAAGACAATCTGGTAATGTAGCCTTTCAACTCACTTCTATACATATTTTTGCATATCCTATCCTATCCATACCTAATGTCTGTGCATCCATACTTTATGGTATACCCAAGGAACTAGAAAGAAAACTTAACCCTTGCACAGTTCACAATTTAAGCGGTAGGTTATGGAAATGTACCCAAATTGGAAAAAATTCAACACATTCCCTATTAAATGTAATCCTTGGCTTCCACTTCTGTGGGAACATGGGTTGTCCCCCAATATGCCAAGGACTCATTACAATTATTTTATTCAAATTATCTTCTGAAGCAAATTTGAAAATAATAATGCCATCGTTAGTGAGTAGAGTTTTCTCCAAATCTTGTTTACTCCATCCTGCACTGGCCCAATCCTTGATAAATGGAAATGTAGGAAGTTTGCTCCAGAAAGATCCCACTAGTGTATTTGATCACGCTCTTTCCCTCGCTTGCAGGGGTTCAAGTGGGGGATAAACGATGCCATCCTTTATGACATTAGGGTAATGCTTCATTTGTACCTTGTGTTGTTGGAATTGAATTTTTTTGCTTCATGCACCAGTAGTTGGGGAAGACCCATAGGTCTTAGAGACTCTAGATACGTTAACGCCAATGCCATCTCCAAGTTCAGCTCTCTATGGGACTTCACTTGAGAGAGTAGGGAACTCCTCCACAGCTTGAGTAGGCAGCCCACCATCGTTAGTAGTAGCAAAACCCAACACCATGGATGCTGTTATGGAGCTCCTATAGATCTTAGTGCCACTTGCTTCTCTCGTCAGATCTAAAGTTGGGTCTCATTGATATGAGTTGTAATCGTCAGATTTGGATCTATGTCGAAGGCGAGAACACCTCCCTTGTTTCCCCTCGTGACACTATTACCAGTCGCTCGCTATCGTCGTCAGATCTGGACAGAAGGCAGTCGCTCGCTATTTAGGTCTCTTGAGGATCTAGTCACTAGTTGCTTGCTATCTGGGTCTCTCACTAGACTCTTGCAAAATGGGTTGCCGCCATTAAGACACTATATGAGCCACCAACTTCCTCTGTCCAAGACATTATATAGGTCACCAGCGGTCACTCACTATCTATCTTTATGTTTTAACTACTATTTTCGTAAAGAAGAATCTAACATATGCTAATCTTTTCTAAATATTGATATTCAGTCTTAATAAAACAAAGATTAAAATAATTTAAAAATAATGACTGAAAATAATTTAAAGATAATATTTACATCCAATATAAATATCATAATTTTGATCTCATTATATTTTTATTTATAAAGTATATTTATCTCATAGACTTTATCTTATATGTTAGTTAATTAAACAAGTACGTATAAGAAAAAATATTTTAACTAATTATGTCACAAATATACAATCATTATAGTATATAAACCAACACCAACTTCTTTTTGTATCTATTTTACTAATTTGATTTGTCCTAACTTATCAGATATAACTAGTTAGTAATAAACTTTATTTAAGAACTTTCCATTACTCATTGAATCATAGGATTTTTGTTGCTAAACACCCCCCAATAGTAACTAGCTAATGATATCTCTAAGTTTTAAAATACAATTACAATGTAAGGCATGGTTTCCGTTAAGTGAATGCTTAATTATTATTTTATAATCTTGACAACCAATTCATCTATAGCTGAAGTAATTGCCAATGGAACTTTATTTTTTGCATGTTTCAATTCTTATATATATTTATATATGAACAGATGAATAAAGACAAAGCAAACCCTAAGAGGAGCATTCGTCTACATCATATGTGCCTAGATATTATCATCATTTAGGAAAAAAGCTCTAGAATTTTTTTTTTATTTTTCAAAGGAAAAAAAGCTCTAGGAAGATTTTGCATGAAGAGACCCATAGTTCAATCGATTCTTCCAAAATTGACAAGTTCTAATTATCGACTGCATATGTGGTTAATGGGCAGACAATAGAGCACTAGTTTCTTAGTTAGGTTGGAGATTGGAGAAGCCTTCGTAAAGCTTGCCAAAGGACATGTTCACTTCATACTAGTGAGAAAATGATGATAGGGTATAATGGTATCAGGGTGTATGAGAGCAAGAAGGTGAGAAATGATAAACCATAAACTGTACATATTCAATCATCAGGAGGGAAAATAAATACATATCATTGTAACAAACTATAACCTATCAAAGGAAATTGTACAGATTACAGGACAATAATACAGGTTTTCAAAACGTAATTATGTTATTCCTTTCCTCACTATTGTCCACCACTTTTCTTGGATTCATTGGTCTTGAATTTTTTGTTTCTCTAACATTCCCCCTCAAATTGAACTTGCTCTGAAGTTTCAGTTTGTTTCTCAAATATCGGAATTGCTGAGAAGAGATAGCCTTAGTAAATATATTTGCTGGTTGTTCAGATGAAGGTATATATTCAACACTGATTTCTCCATTATTGACCATGTCACGGATGAAATGAATGTCGACTTCAATGTGTTTAGATTTAATGTGCAAGATTGGATTATGGGAGAGAGATATAGCACTCTTGTTATCACACCATAGGGTTGCAGTCTTTTGTGTATTGATTTTTAATTCCTTCATGAGTGATCTGAGCCATATCATTTCTGTACATCCTTGGGAAAGTGTTTGATATTCACTTTCAGTGTTGGATTGTGATGCACCTTACTGCTTCTTAGAGGTCCAAGCAACTGGATTGTTATTGAACATGATTAGATAGCCACCTGTAGATTTTCTGTCATTTGGATCAGTAGCCTAATCACTGTCTATAAAACCATGTAATCTTGACAACTTTTCAGCAGTGTACATAATCTTAGTTCATATGTTCCTTTTAAATATTGTAGGATACGCTTTACTCCCTACCAATAGTCTTTTGAAGGTGATTGCATGAACTGACTCAGATTATTTACCGCATATGTAATATTCAGACGTGTAAATGTGGCATATTGAAGACTGCCAATGGCACTTCTATAAATGGTTAAGTTTTGCATTAGTTTTCCTCCTTCTTTCACAAACTTGTGACATGTGATCATTGGCATTGGGCATGGTTTGTTAGGAAATTCAACTATTTTCACACGACTAGAATGCCAGTAGAACAACACAAATTTGATAACGGAGTTTGGCCAAATTGTGTCTACGTCTCCGGGGCTACTGCACACCCTTTTTTATTAGGGAGAAAAACAACACTTATAAGTATTTACACTCAACACTCAGCTCACTAGTGTTTACACACACTCTCAAACCCTTACCTAATACATCCCAAAATTACTCACAAAAACTTACTACTCTTAGTATTTTCTTACACACCAAAGGATGAGTAACTAAGAGTTAATATTTGTTTTTCTTTTCGGATGGATCTAAGTGGAAGGGGGATGGGGTTTATTTATACTTGTTGAGCCTCCCCCCTCCCTCACTCATTTTCAATATGGGACAAAGTACCTTATGAAAAAACTAACAATCTCCCACTTGAAGAATGATTTCAATCTGTCTTCACACCTGGTTGATGTAGTAGCTCGTCTAAATCTTGTCACTCTTGCAGACCAACTGAAGTTGCTTACAACTTCAGTTTCTCGATTGTCACCACCTTGGTTAGCATGTCTGTAGGATTCTTGCTTCCAAGTATCTTCTTAAGTGTTAACACTTCATCTTCTAACAAGGACCTGATGAAATGATAACGAGCACCAATATGCTTGGTTTTTGAGTGGAATGCTGGATTCTTGGCCAGATGAATTGCACTTTGACTGTCACTATATAGCACATTTTTCTCTTGCATGAAACCCAACTCTGACAGCATATTCTGAAGCCAAATCATCTCTTTGCTAGCTTCGATTATTGCTATGTACTTAGCTTCTTTAGTGGATAATGCAACAATCTTCTGAATCTGCGATATCCAACTCACAGCTGTTGTACCTACATTAAAGATGTAACTGGTGGTGCTCCTTTTTTTATCAACTTCACCTGTATAATCTGAGTCAACATAACTTTGTATTTTTATTTTTCCTTTGCCAAAGTATAGACATTTCTTGGTTGTGCCTCGAAGATATCTTAAAATCCACTTTACTGCTTCCCAGTGGACTTTTCCTAGATTTGCCATGAATCTGCTAACTGCTCCCACTGCATGGCTTATGTCTGGCCTTGTACATACCATGGCATACATCAAGCTCCCAATAGCAGAGGCATAAGGAATCTTTTCCATCAAGTCTCGCTCTTCATCTGTCTGAGGTGACTGATCTTGCGATATGCAAAAATGACTGGCAAGGGGTGTGTTGACTGGTTTAGCATTCTCCATATTAAATCGTTGCAAAACACGATTAAAGTATTCTGCTTGACATAACTGCAATTCCCCTCTCTGCCTATTTCTGGTGATCTGCATCCCAATAATCTTCTTAGCTGGACTCAGATCTTTCATGTCAAATTCTTTTGACAATTGTTTCTTCAAGTTTCTGAGATCATCCATATTGGGACCCACTACTAACCTGTCATCGACATAAAGTAGCAAAATAATGTAACTGGATTGATATCTCTTGATAAAACAACAATGGTCGGCATTGCACTTCTGGAATCCTTCCCTATGCATAAAGTTATCAAATTTTCTGTACCACTACCTTGGTGCTTGTTTCAGACTGTACAAGCTTTTCTTCAACTTATACACTAGATGCTCTTTTTCTTTTTCCTGGTTGGTGCATAAATATCTCCTCATCCAAGTCTCCATGAAGAAATGTTGTCTTCACATCAAGCTGCTCAAGATAGAGATCTTGACTTGCAACAATACTTAACATTGTTATGATGGTATTAAGCTTCACCACAGGGGAGAAAATGTAGGTATAGTCTATTCCTTCCTTCTACTGGAATCCTTTGACTACTAACCGAGCTTTGCGTCTTTTGGAACTATCAAATTCCTCTTTGACCCGATATACCAATTTGTTGTGGAGAGCCTTCTTTCCTTTGGGTAACTTTGTTAGTTCCCAAGTTTGATTTGAGATTAAAGATCTCATCTCATCTTTCATTGCAAGCTCCCACTTGCTGGCATCTTCTGTTTGACATGCCTATTTATAAGATTTAGGCTCGCCTCCATCAGTTAACAATAGATAATTTGAGTATCTTCTATTTGGCACATGAGGTCAAGAAGACCTTCTCAACTTAGGAACAGAAAAGGTGGGCTGTGGTGATTCAGGCTGGGCTTCTTCTTCAACAGATTCCTCTGATTGATTTACTTCCATTTGCCTTACTGGAGTATTTGGGATATTGCTAATATCAACAAATACAGGGTCTCTTTGAGGGACTTTCTTCAATGCATGTCGATCTTTATACATCAGCTTTTCATTAAAGATCACATCTCTACTCCGAATGATCTTCTTATTTTCATCATCCCAAATGCGATACCTGAACTCATCCTCGCCATAGCCATTAAATGTGCATTTCTTGGATTTTGGATTAAGGTTATTTCTGCCTTGATCACTGATGTGCACATATGTTGTACAGCCAAATACCTTGAGGTGTGAAAGCTTCACATCTTTTCCACTCCAAACCTCCTCTGGTATCTTGTACTCCAATGGAACTGATGGACCTCGGTTGATGAGATAAGCTGCTGTGTTGACTGCTTCTGCCCAAAACTGCTTTGGTAAACCTGATTGCATCCGCATACTTCTAGCTCTTTCAGTTAAGGTTCGATTCATGCGCTCCGCTACACCATTATGCTGTGGCGTTCCTGGCACGGTTCTTTCCATTCTGATTCCATGCTCGTAACAGAACTTTTTGAATCTAATGTCTTCATATTCTCCACCATTGTCAGTTCTGAGCTTCTTTATCTTGAGACCCGTTTCATTTTCAACCATAGCCTTCTATGTCTTGAAAGCAATAAATACTTCTGACTTGTGTCTCAGAAAGTAAACCCACACTTTACAGGAGTGATCATCAATGAATGTCACAAAGTAGTGCTTTCCACCAATAGATGGGGTAGTTGTTGGCCCCAAAACATCAGAATGCACAAGCTCAAGTTTCTCCTTCTTTGACATTCTACCACCTGTTTGAAAGCTAACTCTCTTCTTCTTTCCAAGAATGCAATCTTCACATGTATCAAGTTCTATTGACTGTAGACCTAATATTTTTCCATAGGAATGCATTAACTTCATTCCTTTTTCACTTATGTGACCAAGTCTCTGGTGCCACAAGTTTGAATCTCCACTCCCTTGTGCAACTACAATTGAATAGCATGATCCAGCTGTTAGGTAGAGAGTACCATTCTTCTTTTCTTGTGCTACAATCATTGCTCCCTTTGACATCTTCCATTCATCACTACGGAAGGTTGTGATGTAGTCTTCATTTGTTAATTGTCCTACTGAGATTAAGTTCTTTCTCAAATCAGGGATATGTCTAACATCCTTCAGCTCCCAGATGGCTCCATTCAGCTTGAGCTTCACTACACCTTTACTGACAATCTCGCAGGGTTGATCATTACCAAGATACACATTGCTGAGATTTCCAGGCACATACTTCTCGAGAAGACCTTTCTCTGAAGTTGCATGGAACGATGCTCCAAAGTCCAGTATCCATGCCTTTGGCTTGTTTTCTAAAGCACATATCAAGGCATCATCTTCACCTGAGGTGAAAGCTATATTTGCCTCCTGGTTATTCGACTCCTACTTCTTCGAACCATTCTTGCATTGATTTCTATGGTGCCCAATGTTTCCAAAATTCCAACATTCGATATTTTTTGAGTTTTTAGAAGTAGTGGGATTCCGTGACTTGGACCTCCTGTCCTTTGATCTATCACGGTATCTAGATTTTTCACGTCCTCTGCTTTTTCCTTTTGATTCTACGGAAAGGGCGGAGGAGGATGAGCTTCACCTATTTCTTTTTTCGAGTTTCTTCATTAATAATCAGGCCACTAACATCCTTAAATTTCAACTTGTTGGTTCCCATTGAGTTACTCACTGATGTGACTGTAGCACTCCAACTCTCTGGGAGGGATGACAAAAGTATTAAAGCTTGTATTTCATCATTAAGATCAAAATTCATTGTACTCAACTGGTTCAAGGCTTTGTTGAGTTCATTGATATGATGATCTACAGAGGTGCCTTCCGCCATCTTTAAGTTGAACAAACACCGCATCAAAAGTACTTTGTTTATTGCTGACGGTTTTTTATAATACTCCGTCAGTTCTTCCATAAGGCCTTTTGTGGTTTTTGCCTTTAACACGTTAAAGGCTATATTCCAGGATAAGGTCATTCGAATTGCTCCAAAGGCTTGCCTGTCAAGAATAACCATTCTTCATCTGACATGTTTTCTAGCTTCTTTCCAAAGAGCGGTAGAAGCTGGTTATTCTGATACAAATAATCCTTTATATGCATCTTCCAGTATTCAAAATCTGTGCTATCGAACTTATCGATTTTGTTGAGCATATCATCTGGTGCCATCACTCCCACTATCTTCTAGTTTCCTCTGAGGTAAACAACTAATGAAGTGAACCGATTCGGTAATACCCAGGAAAGACCGCCAACCGGACTCCTAAGACAGTATTACCATTCCACGTAAAATCTTAGAAAAAGGACAGGGGAGTCATAAACGGTCCCACTTAAAACTCAGCCTCCTAGACAGAAATTACGTGCACGATATATTTATCACAACCTAACCTGTATACACACACGAACAGTAAATACACCTAAATAATTGCTCCCACTTACTACCCAATCTCTTTAGACAGAACCTCCTTAATAACACCACTCAGTGGCCAAAAATACCTGAGGCGAGTTTTCTGATGCAGAAGATTCACTCCTGTGGCAACTGCAGAGCATACTAACTCCAAGCTTCAACACACCCAAAGAAAGTTTTCTGATATAGAAGATCCACTACTGTGGCGACTATAGAGCATACTCACTTCTCCAAGGCTCTGATACCAATTGTTAGGAAATTAGACTATTTCGACACAAATAGAATGCCAGTAAAACAACACAAAACTTGATAACGGAGTTCGACCAAATTGTGCCTACGTCTCTGGGGCTATTGCACACCCTTTTTATTAGGGAGAAAAACAACACTTACAAGTGTTTACACTTAACACTCAACTCACTAGTGTTTACACACACTCTCAAACCCTTACCCTAATACATCCCAAAATTACTCACAAAAAAATTTCTACTCTTAGTATTTTCCTTACTCACCAAAGGATGAGTAACTAAGAGTTAATATTTGTTTTGATTTTGGATAAACTAAATGGAAGGGGGAGGGGGTTTATTTATACATGTTAAGCCTCCCCCCTTCCTCACTCACTTTCAATATGGGACAAAGTCCCAAAAAACTAACAAATTGTATGTTATTTGATCGATGCTCAATAATCCTGGTAAGCCCAACTCTTGTCTTAATAAAATTGAACCATGTTCATGTTTTCCCTTCATTTTCTTGTCGTCAATTTCAGTGTCTAGTAGAAGTTTGACAGCAGCATAAACACCATAAATTCCGCTGAATGAATCCAATCCAACATCATAACTTGAGTGTTAGTGCCTTTATTTTCTATTTTTTGTGTTAATTTTCTTTATTCTTGAGATTTGAAGTTATACTTAATAGAAATTAATCTTGTTTTATGTTGTGATGATATTCACATTAATCTCCATTAGTCTATACACAGATTCAACAATCGCACAAGAAGAATGAAGACTACAGGTGAATCAGTATTGTGTCTGAGAAGTTGTCGAAGAAAGAAGGAGGAGAAGAAAGTTCACAATGTTTCTACTTCAGACAATAATGTTCAGCCAACATACACACCCACTTGGTTCATAACTAGTTAGAAGCTAATAAACTCAAAATGTTGTCGTTTTGTACATGTCTTAAACTCATCCCAAAGCACAGTTATTTGCAACACATGGTTTTAATACATTGATATGTTTAAAATGCTTAGAAGGTATAAAAACGCAGACACACCAGTACAGACAGAAGGAGTGAGGACTTTTAATGACTCACGTGGATGGCACATGAAGGAGAGCAGATGCAAATCAACACATCTAAAGACCATCTTCATCATCTTCAACTATATAAGATAGAAAACACAAACTTCAGACATAGACATACATAGAAATTCAAAGCTTCAATTTCCTTTGTATTCAGCAGTTGAAAGTGTGAAAAGAGAGTAGAGAAAATATTAAGAGATTGCTAGGGTACACTTGTGGGTACTAAGAGGGTTTCTTGGTGAGGCTCTTTGCAAGTGTAAAAACACACTCATCTCTGTATCTGTTTCTCTTCTCCTGATTTTTCATAGTGAATTCCTCCACCACTATCAAGTGGGAACCTTGGATGTAGATAGTGTTTACTATCGAACCAAGTAAAACACTTGTCTTCTTTATTTTTCTGCAAGTTTACATATGCAAAATAACCAAAGCTTTCAAGATCTATTTTTTCAAAGAATAGTAGATTCAAGTTTCTGTGTTAAAGAACTACAGTAAAGCAGTAGAGAACCCAACATATGTCAAGGTGTATTTTGGAACTAAATAGAAAGAACCGCGACGATTTTGGAATAAAAAGAGCTGAACTAGACATTGACCCTAATTAGATGTGGCCTCGTGCAACTATCAAAAACTTAAAATGCAACACCTGATGGGGAGTAAGAAAACAATAACGTCCAAGAAACAACATAAACGTTGTTTGCGTTTCATGTGTTTTCATAAAACTAAACGCATGAAACGCAAATGCAAATAGTGTGTGGAGCCGAAATGCAGACAGCGACACACCAAAAATGCATGAGGGCAGCGTTCCAAAGGGGTTGTGTGCCTTTCATTCAAAACGCTACAGAAGTAGAGGGCGTGTAGAGGCATGAATAAAACTTGGATCACCAAGTTAAATTGTCTAATCACGCAATAGTAGAGAGGGGAGAATAGAGTGCGGCGGCAGATAGAAGAAAGGTGAAAGTGGCGTGAACTAAAGAAACCTCAAAACCTTATTCATCAAATCAATCAATAGTGAGGGGAGGCTTATAAAAATCAAGGAGGCTGTGGGCTGCGTTAAAAAGAAAGAAGGCTGCCGCAGATAGTAAATGTTAAGTCAGAATGACTTTACGTATTGAATGATTTTGATGACAACCAAAGAAAGAAGAAAAGCAGACGAAA
>JANIHZ010000208.1:37314013-37326918 GCA_027478365.1 Erythroxylum rufum | reverse complement strand
TTATGTGAATCAGCCTATTATTGTTGTGACAACTTCCAGATTTATTTCAGTGACGCGGAACTCATCAGGAAGTTGTTCTTTTTTTTTTAATCTCAAGCGTATTATCGCTTTTGTTTCTAGTTATTTTAATCACTTAAGTTGTTCATTTAATTATCTTTATTATCAAACAGTGTGTGACAACCCTCTGATGAGGTTAGTACTAGGCAACCGTATTATTGGGTGTGAAATTCTTTCACGGGAAGTGAGGTTGATGGATAGTATCAAGGGTTGACTAGTGTCGGTTTAATAAAGCCTTGGGTAAATCTATTGTACTTTAGTAAAAGGTATTAAACTGGGTAAAAGCCCTGCAGTCATAGATAAAGTGCGTCAAATTGCGTTACCAAATTTATGGTATTTTTATTATTTCAGTTTTGCTTGTTTTTATTTTGTTGGTGCCAAAGAAGCTTGCGAAAAGTTTGTGAAATAATTAACCCCTTACGATTTTTCAGAATATATGTGGAGTAAAGCATCAAATAAGGTTTCAATTTACGGCTTGAATTTCTAATAAACAATAATAAAAGTATTTATTTATGAAAACCATAAATCTAATATATTTTTCCCTTCTTCAAAAAGTTTTCAAGTTTGGCATAAATTACATCGATCTGCTCTGTTATTTTGATATTGCCAAATGAAGTAGCATAAAAGTCTTTAATGGTGTAAAACAAAAGCTAAACTACATACTTCCCTGTAACCACGGGAAAAAAGTAAACCAAGAAGTCGCAAGAGAACGAGGTAGTTGGTAATCAGGAGTTTTGATAAATGCTTGACTAATGCAAAATGTGAAAGTAGCTCTTATCCAAATAAAGTTAACTAGACTGTGTATCGAATAAGGGAAAGAGGCCAATCGTCCAAATCTTTGACACATAAGATTAGTGTAATATGATGCGAAAAGTGTTCAGTAGCTACAACATTTGGACTGCCTGTGTTATCACTTTCTCCTGCTCAAAATTTTCGTTTCCAGCAGTTAATTTATGACGCATTCATGATAGGGTTGGTAAGTTACCGTCCTAAAGTACTTTACTAAGTTCATAGTGTTTCACCATCTAAAAAATTAAATACCGGCAGAGCACATCTTCCCATATATATTCCCTATTCTATCTGTCTTCAGAGAGGTTTGGTGTTGAGAGTTACTGCCACATTAACTTATTCAACGGTCAACCTGTAATTTCTGTCACATCAGATAACCTTTGACAGAAAATGAAATAAAGTTATATATATTTACATATATATGTATGTACATGTAAGTCATCTTCAAGTGTTCTTTGCAGGTTTCAAGCTCTAGACAGGAGTATCTGTGACTGTAATGGAGATAGAGCAAGTAACTACTGGTAATCCTGGAGATGGTGGCAGCAGTGTTGACGTCAAGAATGTTGAGGTTTGTCTGTCAGGACAAGGTGATGATCATGTTGCAGGAACTATGTACTTGGTGTGGCAAGATTTAACAGTGGTGCTTCCAAATTTTGGCAACGGACCTACTAGAAGGTTGCTTGATGGGCTTAATGGCTATGCTGAACCTGGAAAGATCATGGCTATTATGGGTCCATCGGGCTCTGGAAAATCAACCCTCCTTGATACTTTAGCAGGTTTTCCATGTTTTTCTCTACCTGTCTATCTGTCTCCTTGATCCCTGAAATTTTACCGTGTTCATTGCTAATGCAGAAACCAGCTAGGTTAACCTGCAAATTAAAAGGCCTGAATTGGCTTTTTCATAAATTGTTTTGAAAGCAAAATTCAGGGTGCTTGGAAACTGTATTTTCGTATTTGCTACACTTCCGGTACTGTTTCACAGCCGCGCTGTGTTATTCTCTTTCTTCTTTCTTCTCTCTTCTTTTTTTTTTCCCATCTGTAGACCAGAAAGGAGAACAAAATTTCTACTTTTGCATATGCATAGCTATGGTCTTGAATGACGTGAAATGATACCCGAAACACGTAATAAGGTCTTCCAGTACTCTTTAAACACAAGCAGATCCCGCATTTCAGCGCACTCTCATTGTTGTTGTTGCAGTACTTTTTAAACACAAGCATTTAAAACAAGGACTAAGCATTCACCTTCTCGTGTTTAAGATATCCAAACCGTAGCCACTGTCAGTAGACGTGACAAGGCTTTTTTTTTTTTTTTTTCTGTTTCTCTAACCTACTTCCTTGCCAATGCTTGCCTTTCAATGGGAATGTCACACGTCAGGAATTATGTCCGATACTCTCAATGTGGTGGAAGTGGCAAAGGCAATCAGGCATAGAAAAGAAGCACCGAAAAAAGTTGGAGAGAGTTGTTCTTTTTCTTTTTGTTTGTCGGAACTTGGAACAGTTCCCCATCTCAAAACTTACAAAAGTTTATTACATAATCTCTCTCTCGCTTCAATACAAGTATAACCTAGCTTCCAACCCCGAGACCAAGACAAAAATGTTAATTGCAATAAAGTATGCGGATTGAATGAAGGTGCATGCAATTTTGTACTTCCAAAATCTATTTAATGAAACTAAAAGGTGGTCCACCTGATCATGAGTTACCATTAATTTCCCTGCTCTTGGGTAGCTTGGATATTTCCATGGTTTTATCTATTATGCACAGTTCTAAGGGTTTGAGTCTAGGGCTCCTTCTTCCTTTCTACTCTTTTATTTTTATCTTTACTTCACACTCCATATTTTAATGATTACTATTTGCATGCATTTTATTTTTTTAAAACCTAGGAAATCATATGACTTTAATTTTTAAATTTTGTTTCATAATATCGAAGGGTTATTTTTCTCCTCTAATAACTGGAATAGAAGACTCTAAATCACAATTTGGGGAGCCTTATCACTAGCCAGAAAAGAAAAGAAAGTGAGATTAAGCTAGTTCGTGGGGTAAAATGGAAATAAAGATCTATCTAGTAATTACAAAAGTAAACACAGGTATAAGGGGATTAAAATTTTGTTTATCCTGTTCTACTAGTGCCACTGGAAGGTCAGCCTGTGAAACTGTTTCTGACATTTCTACCTTTTGGTATTCTCTTCAAATCATTAACACAACCAGAATCACTGATTTGTTTCGTTTTTTTTAATGTTTATTACTTGGGGTTTTGAGTTAAGAAAAGGGGCCATTAAGAGATTTATCCATAGTTATTGATAATCCCAGTATATGTAGGAATACAATCAGAAAACAACAGAAAAACATGTCGTAGAAAGTAGAATAGGAGTACAAACCTATTGTCAAAGCTTCCATGATGGAGTATGATTGCCTTGCTGATTATGGAGCTATTAATGAAAGCATTAAGATGGAAGCTTGTGCCTTTAGTAACATGGCCTTTTCCTGTATTCCTCTTCTTGTAATGGTGTGACTGGAGTCTTGGCTGTTAAATCTTGTAGTAACTGAAACATATATAAATACCCATCCCGGAATTAGAACCTTGGTATATGTAAAGGTATCCCTCGACAGTCCCTTTTTATACGTAAAGGTAAAGATCAAACCCCTGAAAGGCAGTCCCGCATATTTTTTGATATTCAGAAAAGTGTAGAGGCTCCATTGCGATTTGAAGTTGGTGGAATCCATACCACATGTTCCAAAAGAGGTGTAGGAAAATTAATCTCTTGGTATTGGTCAAACTGTTACTAAGTATTTAGTTTTGACATGCCAGTAGAACATGATCAATAAAACGAATTTGCCACATGCAAACTGCAAAGTTACATGTTACAGAATATTTTGCAATCTGTGCAGGTAGACTTTCGGGAAATCTTGTAATGGCTGGGAGTATTTTCATTAATGGGAAGAAGATCAGACAAGACTACAATGGCGTCGTAAGTTTGTTTCTATTTCTTTGTTGCGGCTTTATGATAAATCCTAGAATGAATAAGGAGTTTTGCTTCCCCCTTAAACTTTAGGTGGTTTTAAAAGGAAATTGCTTGGAACACAAAGCAAAAAATGAATCTTAGTTATGTTTTAAAGAAATGAATCTTAGTTGGTTATAGTAATAGAGGAAACAAGGGTTTTCAGAAAAAAAGAAATCATTAATTGTTGTAAGAATACCACATGTAACTCAACTCGAAATTCAATACTACAAGATCATCTATATATATATATATACATATATATAGTAACAATCAACTAAGTATTTCTAGACTCTTGATATTTTAAGACTCTTATCCTACTTATATATTAAAATATAACTAAATGCACTTAAAGTTTAAGGTATGCAATTCAAGATTATTGACATACTCAATCTAATTCTAACATAATTATCTTTATTTTTGACACAGTTAAGTAGTTCCTATATTTTTAAGAGATAATGATAGAGTTAAAGTCATATTTATCTTCAAAAATTAAAGTTATAATTGTTTTCATACCTCTCCCTCTCCTTAAGCATGACATTTAGTTATCCCAAGGAAGCTTCTTATTGCCTTAAAGCATCAAACTTAAGAACCTTTAATTTGGTTTTCAGACTTCACATAACTGAGCAGCACCACCTTATTTACAACATACTAATAAATAAAATGATATGTCAGTATCTATATAATTGTTATGTTCATGAAATAGGAGTTTATTTACTAAAGCATTGACTGCTTTGTTATTAATAGAAACTTCAGTAGGCTCCCTTTGTAGAAAATGAAGTTCTTTCATTAATTTTTTTAGCCAAAATTTTCAAGTCACCCATGAACTAAGGGCTATTTATTCTACTTTACAAGTTAATAAGTAATAATCGATCGCTTCTTTGAGCTTTAAGTTAAAGTTATATTACTGAAGTAAAGTATGAAGTTAAAAGTAAAAGTTATATTACTCAAGTAAAGTATGAAGTTAACTTATAACAATCAATTGCTTCTTTGACTTTCAAGTAAAACTTATATTACTCAAGTAAAGTACGAGGTAGAGAACCACTAGCTCAATCACTATTATTGAAATCTGAGTCTAAAATTATTAGAGGTAGAATAATATAGTAAAAAATTAAGAGTACCCTTGATGTATCATAAAATCCTTTTTATACAATAAAAATCAACAGTAGCTTTGATGCATAATAAAATCCTTCTTATAGTTTTCATATGGGTTGATATTGTACCCTCCATATAATGACTAACTAGAAAAACTCCAAATAATTAATCGTTGCATAAGTTAAATATCTCAAACTTTCAACTAAGCTCTATTACAATGCTGGAGCTACAATTTAGCCTTGTCATATTTTAATAATTTGGTGCCATATTCCACTATAATGTTGACTAGGTCATAACTACTTATATAAAATTTCTTTTAAAACTTTTTCTCATAGTTTTCTTACGAGATGAAAATGTTTTCCTTCATTTGTGTCACTTCTATCCTAAAATAATAGGATATGAGTCTTAAATATGTCATCCCTAATTTATGGCTCATTTTTCTATTGAATTTTTTAAAACAACTTTAGATTATTTAACATATAAGCTAACAATCAAATTAAATTCAACTATCACTCACCTTTATATGGAGAGCATATTCATAAGGACACTTGATAAAGCTATTTTCTTGAAAATATTTGTTAATTTATAACTTCAAATCCTTGGTACTTGCTTTAGTCAATAAAGAGCTTCTATTATTTTCAACATTTTGCCTTCAATTTGTTTCACCATATAAACAAGAGGTTGTTACATATAAATCTCCACCTCAAGACAGCCATTGAAGAAGGTTAATTTGAAAATCATTTGAAAAATCTTCCATTTACTTTGAGCTATCAAAGAAATAATTAACTAGATGGTCTCGATGCAATTTTATTAGAACAAATACTTCTTCATAATCAATCATTTGATGTTGCTTATACACCATCGTAACAAGTCTCGCTTTGTGTCTTTTTAACTCTCCTTTTAATTTTTCTTTATTTTGTATACCCATTTCACACTATCGAAAACATGTTTATTTGGAAGAGTTGTTAATTCCCTTGTATTATTCTTTTCAATTGGTCTTAATTCTTCATTCATTACTTCTCTCAACTTTGTCTTAACAGATTTATTAAATTCAAGTGGCTTAGTATCAACAAAAGATAAAATATTATAAGATCATTAATTCTCTCGATTTTATGATAAAGATTATCAAGCATCCTTGAATGCTAAGGCATTTTACTTAAACTTCTTTCATAATCTCCAATTTCACCATACGATGGTGATGATAAAGGAGTGGTGACTTCTCTTCTTACTTTAATATCATGTTCTTTATCTAAGAAAGGAAGAAAACCATACCTTTCTCATTGAACTTTTTGAATACCACTTGGCTTCCTCATCAAAGTCCACAATTATAATAATGAACACCTTTCCATTACTTGAATTATTACCTTGGTTTAATAATCATAATAAATAAACACACATTTATTACCTTTTTCATTAAGTTTAGAGTGCCTTTCATCAAGAATATGGACATACATAATGCTCTCAGAATACCTTCAAATGAGACACTATTGTTTTTTTTTTAATTCTATGCTTCAAGGAGAGTCTTGTTAATTACAACTTTTACCCCAATTTAACAAAGACACAACACAATAGATAGTTTAAGTGTAAAATTCTTTCAACATCTTCTTAGTTTTATCATGCTCCTTACCATGTGAAGAATTGATTCTTTCTCTTGATTACAACATTTTGTTATAGTGATCTAAAGTAGTTAGAAATCAATGAATCCTATGTCCATCATATATAAAACTCTTTAAAAGTGAATTCACCTCTCTTGTCTGATCTTAATGCTTATATTTTAAATCCACTTTCTTTTTTTTGTAAGAGTTTTAATATATGAAAATATTTAAAAGTCTTTGATATTTTATTTAAGAAAATACACTTATATTTTTCTACTTGAATCATTAATAAATAAAATATAATACTTCTTCTTAACAAAAGAACATGAAGTGATAGGCCTAGCCAAATTAGTATAAATTAACTATAATACCCTTAAAGTTCTTGATTGAAACTCTTTTGAAAAATTCTTTCGATCTTACTTAAAAAAAAACATTCTTTACATAGATGATTGGGCAAATTTATTGGAGACAGACTATTTACCATCTTATTGCTTGCCAATATTTTGAGTAGACTAAAATTCATGCATCCAAATCTTAAATGTCAAAGCTACATAAGATTTTTATAATATAACATCATGCATTTAGCAATATTTATTTGTAAGAAAAATATGCAATTATTTGTCATAAGCACTATGACAATCAAATTACCTACATTTTTTAAGAACAAGCTACAATATTTTGTGAGAAAAGGCATTATAACCATTCTATAATAGTTTACACTTGATATTACTCTTCTTATATGGAGTATAATAAACAATTTGAAATAAGTTGGTAAGTTTCTTTCTTTAAATGTATCAAGATTTTAGCTTTCCCTAAAAATTTTGGTGGAATCTTCAAAAGTAATACTGCTACCAAATCTCTTATCAAACACTATTAATAAGTCTTTATTTTTGTACATATGATTACTAGCTCTAATAAATCTTTGTAAAATGCTACATAATTTCTCTCCTTGCTGTAAGTCTTTACAAGCTTTTAAAAGAGTGCACTCCACCAAATCATTATTTTCGATCTTTTCTTCATAAGAAAGATTAGTCTTTATGTCATCATTATTATCACTTTTATATTTTTTAAGAATTATGTCAAAATTAAGGACAAGTGTAGCAGTAAACTTGAGACTTGCCTTAGCTTTTTTGATATGGCATGATTCCTCTTCTTTCAAATATTCTTAATGAGGTAGATTAACTTTCACCTGTATTTTGATATTAAAAATGGACACCTCTTCCTCCTCTTTCATGACTTCAATCACTTAACAACCTTAACCTATATAGCTTGTAATTTCTTTTCCGTCCTTATCTTTCAAAGTGAACTTTAGTTATAAAACATGATCCATAGGAATTTTCTTCCTCTTGTTAAGGTTCTCTTTATAAACTTCAAAAGATCTACTTAGTTCTTCAACTATCATATCTTTGAATTTTTGTGATTCTTCAGCAACAGTTATCACATGATCAAATTTCTCACTAAATGATATAAGAAATTTTCAATTACCTTTAAACCAGTCACTTCTTCATCAAGCTTTCTTATTTTGTTAACAATGACTATGATTCTTGTTAAATAATTTGGTTTCTTTTCTTCAAATTCACCTTGTATATTCTAGAGGTAAACTTTCTTTACCTTTACTTTTCCTTTGAAAGCATCTTGAAAAATGTTTCATAATCGCTTAGATTTAGTAGCACTGGATACCTTCTTAAAGGAGGCCTCATCCAATACTAAGTTAATAAAAGACGCAACCTTTTGATCATTCTTCTTAGTGCTTTGCAGAAGATCCTTTTGGACTTGTGTGAGAGCATTTGTATTTTCAAGAATATAGTAACTATATTTTCTTTTTATAATGTCCCATATATCATGTGCATCAAATAGTGCCTTGATATAAATGAACCAATTGTCAAACTTATCTTTTGTAAGTTTTAGGACTTGAAGAGAATAATGTTACCATTTGCCATTGTTTCTAGTATTAAAGCTCCAATACAACTTGGTTATAGAAGAAGAGGAAAATATTGTTTTCAAAAAAGAATTAATAGTTGAGGAAGGATTTTAATGAAACACTTTTATTATAACAATACTTCACTTGTAATGTCACTCCATTCTATATTAATACTGCAAAACCACACCTATATATAGTAATATCCAAACTATTATACCTGCATTCTTGATATTTCAAAACTCTTTTCGTACCCTTACTTTAACACATAATCAAACATACTTAACTTTTAAAGTTCAAAATATATAATTCGTAACCATTCATATAATCAACTTAATTCTACCACACTTGTCTTTTATTCTTAACATAGTGACATGGTTACCATACTTATAAGAGATGATCGTCTTTTTCTTTAAACATCAAACTCATGTTCAAACTCCCTTAAATTATTCTTTTGGTAAGAAGAATAAAAGTGATTACATTACTTATTAACAAGATAACAATTTAACATGAATAATTAAAAGTGTATATGATTTTATCTCTTTTAAACCCGTTTCTCTTCTAATTTCCGGACCCATAATTCAGGCCTATGTAACACAAGAAAACACAATGCTGGGAACTCTGACAGTGAGAGAAACTATAGCTTACTCTGCTCATTTGAGGCTTCCAAGTCGCATGACTAAAGAAGAGATTGATGGTGTAGTGGAGGGAACAATCGCGGGAATGGGTCTCCAAGATTGTGCTGATCGGGTTATAGGAAACTGGCATTTGAGAGGCATAAGTGGTGGGGAGAAGAAACGATTAAGCATTGCACTTGAGACCATTGTTAGGCCACATCTGCTGTTTCTCGATGAACCTACCAGTGGCCTGGACAGTGCCTCAGCATTCTTTGTCATTCAAACTCTGAAAAGCTTTGCTTGTGATGGAAGGACAGTCGTCTCTTCGATTCACCAGCCGAGCAGTGAGGTTTTCGCACTCTTTGATAACCTCGTCTTGTTATCTGGTGGAGAAAAAGTTTATTTCGGGGAAGCAAAGATGGCATTACAGGTATCTTTGACATATAAATTTCATTTTCAGATGCATCAAAAAGAACCAACAATCCAGAAAAGTTCAAATTTTGGAAGAAGCTACGCATAAATTCCTACTGATCACAAAATTAGAGTTCTTCCCTCGACAATCTACATATTATTCTTCATTTGTTATTTTGATGGAGAACAAACTGGGCTTTTAAACTTCTAAAGTATGAAAGGTCCTCGAAGATCTATTTTTAACCAAATGTGACAACATGTTATTTGTGTATAAGGCACAGGATTCCCTTAATTCTCATTCCATATCTAAAAAGAGTTAATCTTCTAGTTCTTTGCTGAAGCTGGATTTCCATGTCCAAGACGAAGAAACCCTTCCGACCATTTCCTTCGCTGTATCAATTCAGAGTTTGACCTTGTCACTGCTACCTTGACAGAATATTCCAGGGTAAGTATAAGATAAATCTTTAGTAAATTTGAGGAAGTCCTTC
The DNA here is from genome assembly GCA_027478365.1 of Erythroxylum rufum. Lineage (NCBI taxonomy): Eukaryota > Viridiplantae > Streptophyta > Magnoliopsida > Malpighiales > Erythroxylaceae > Erythroxylum > Erythroxylum rufum. The sequence goes on along the minus strand of JANIHZ010000208.1, from coordinate 37,316,951 downwards.
CAAAGACCTATGTTAGTGTTTTTTTTCTTCCAGCACTTACACAAAAAGTGAACCATTGTTGCTTGCCAACACAAAAATGAACCAATATTGCAGGCATGAACTGAAGTTCTTAAGTTCACACTAGATGTTAGCTGTCCTCAATCCTGAAATGGAAGATTTTGTTTTTTAAAAAAATCGTAGTCAACAAGTTCCATTTTTCTTGTTTCCATGACTCTAGGTCATTCAAATGCCATCAGATTCCTTCGAAAACTTACCAACAGCACAGATAAAGGCAATACTTGTAAAGCAATACAGGTTCTCTAGCCATGCAGTTCGATCAAGAGCAAGGATTCAAGAAATCTTGGCCATTGTAAGCATTTATAGTTACCCTTGCTTGCTAAATTTTCTGTTTCTAATACCATGTATTAGCATGCATAAAGTGGTCTTGGTTTTCATAGGATCAGTAAAAATAGTTGGTAAACTTCTGACCTGTTTCTGAAGAATCTTAATATCGTATTCTGCCAAAATCGTGACATGAGATCCTAATATAGCTTACGAAATGGCAACTAGCACCTAATCTATCAGCAGCCAAATTGGAGTAACAAGTGTCTTCCAAAGTCATGTGAAGCAGATGCAGATCCTACTTGTTAATAAATGTCAAAGATACTGGCAGGCACTCAGGACTATTAAACATTGAACTGTTCATGAACCTCAATCTTTGTACTGCAGAAAGGACTAGCAATCAACAGGGAAAATGAGAACCAAGTAAACTGGTGGAAGCAACTTTCAGTATTGACTCGAAGATCATTCTTGAACATGTGGAGAGACATAGGGTACTACTGGATAAGAACTGGTGTTTACGTAGCCTTGTCTGTTTGTGTTGGCACCATCTTTTACAATGTTGGTAGAGGCTATACTGCAATCTTTGCCCGCAGAGCTTGTGGAGGTTTTGTATCTGGATTCATGACATTCATGTCCATTGGAGGCTTTCAATCTTTCATTGAAGAATTGAAGGTTAATTAATTAGTTTTAATGCAGGGTTGGGTAGGTTTTCATGAAGTATTCCTAATTCATGGCTGCTTTCTCCAGCAGGTCTTCCACAAGGAAAGGCTCAACCAGCATTACGGCATAGGCCTCTATGTTCTATCAAACTTCCTGTCTTCCTTTCCTTATTTGGCCGTAATGTCCGTCGCTACAGCAAGTATCGTGTATTACATGGTGAAATTTAGGTCCGAATTTTCCCATTTCTTGTACATCAGTCTTGACCTGATAAGCGCCATAGCAGCTGTAGAGAGCTGCATGATGACAATAGCTTCACTGGTTCCAAACTTCTTAATGGGAGTAATAATTGGAGCTGGATATATAGTAAGAATAACAAATCTCATGCAGCATCTATTACGTTGTTTTTTTCTCCACATTAACCTAAACTCTTCATTTGGATTGGTGCTTCCTGCATCAGGGAATTTTAATGGCAACCTCCGGATTCTTCGAACCAATGCCCATTCTTCCCAAGGTTTTCTGGCGCTATCCAGTTTCTTATATCAATTATGGAGCATGGGGTTTGGAGGTAATTACAAGAAAACTTAGTAGATGTGACAATTATTTCATCCACATGTTGCTCAAGCATGCAGCATTTGACCAATTTTGTGACAATGGAATCCCTCACAAGCACACTGGACACTGCAGGGAGCATATAAGAACGACATGATTGGACTTGAGTTTGATCCTTTAGTACCTGGAGGGCCCAAAATTAAAGGCGAAATCATTCTGACAAACATGCTTGGAATCAACGTTGAATACTCAAAATGGTGGGACTTAGCTGCTATTGTTGTAATTGTAATAGCCTTCAGGATTCTATTCTACGGCATTCTCAAGTTTAAGGAGAGGACTTTGCCCGTCTTTCGGACGTTTTATTCCAAGAGAACTTTACACCAGCTGAAGAAGAGGCCATCTTTCAGGAAGAACTTACCCTTTCCTTCTAAAAGGCACAACCAGACTCTCCATCCTTTGTCTTTCCAAGAGGGTCTAAATTCTCCAATTCACTAGCCGCTGCATGTATCACAGGCCTAAATTCTCCAATTGCACCTGGCTTTCGTATCATAAATTCATGAAGCCATGTATTACGCGAGTCATCTAAACCCGGGCGTTGTTTTGAGTTGTCAAGAACATTTGCCAATTTCTGCTTCTGGCTTTGCCAATAGCATTTTCAGTTAAGAGTCTACCATGAAATTCTTATAAAAAAATATTCAGGGATTGTTTTTTTTTTTAATTATGATGTTTATTTCTTTTTTAGTTAAAAAACATAAAACTTGTTTATTTTGTGATAAAAACTGACTAACTTTTTTTTTTCATTTTTTGAAAAATTAAAATTATATTAATAAAAGGATAAATAGAAATTAGGCATTAGAGTTAAAAGAAAAGGTATATCTGCTATTAAACTAAAGTCAAAAGGAAGGTAACCAGCATCTACCACCGTAAGAAAAAGACCCTTTCTGCGTCGTTTCTTAAACATCGCAGAAGCTAATATAACATCGCAGAAAACCTTTTACAACGTCTATTAAAACATCACAAAAAACGTTGTAGATGGTTGGGTAGGCAATAGCTATCTGCGATGTCTTATGGAAAACATCGTGGAAGGAACCGACATTCTGCGACGTTGAGGAAGACGACAAGAAAGGAGTCCATATTTCGCGACGTTGAGAGGGAACGTCATGGATAGTTTAATTTTAATGACATCTGAAGAACGTCGCAGAAAAGATATATTCGGCGACGTCTAATTCAGCAAGCGTCGTGGATTGTAAGATATTAATTAAATATAATTTGACCAAAAATAAATTCATTTATAATAATTTTGGAATTTTTTTAATAATGATTTAATATAAATTATAATTTATTTATTTGTTTTCATTTATCTGAATATAGGAATAATTTAATAATTAATCAAATTTAATAATTAATA
>JANIHZ010000208.1:37137181-37148493 GCA_027478365.1 Erythroxylum rufum | reverse complement strand
ACTTTTAATTAAATGGTATAATTTGTTATATATATTGTTATTAATAAATGGATAGTAATTAAGATGAATTTCAATTTAAATATGAATAAGTTATATATTTTGGGCTCAATTAAACAAACATTCTTACTTTTAATAAAATTGGTATAATTTGTTATGTGTATTGTGATTAATAAATGGATAGTAATTAAGATGAATTTCAATTTAAATATGAATAAGTTATATATTTTGTGCTCAATTAAACAAAAATTCTTACTCTAAATAATTTGGTATAATTTGTTACATGTATTGTTATATATGATAAAAGCTTTCTAACCTGTGAACAAATGTGTGCTTCGTTGTAGGTACTTTTTTGTTTCCAGTACATTCATTTTTACCGAGTTTGAAAAGCAGCTTTACCAGGTATTTAAATCTATCTTCGGCCTTAATCTATTGCTTACGTTTGTGTTTCGGTTAAGGTAAGTGAATATGTGTTGTCTACATATTTTTTGTACTAGAGATATTTTGGGTCGTTCTTTGGGAAAATGAACTTCAATTCATTATTAAAGTAATATAGGATTTACAGGAAGTTATATAGTAGTTGCAGTTACCTTAACTTGTGCCGTTGTTGATTTCTTGTATTCATTTTTCGTCGTTATTAACCACCTTGTCTTAATTTGTCATTATCAACTATCGACATTCTTCACGTAGTTCGTGAAAAATGTCGATGACTTCAAACAATTTATTAAAATAAGTATTCATATTTTAATGAATACTTATTGTATACTTATTGAAAAAAACCTCTCCCATATATGATCAGAAACATGTATGTGAGATCTCTAGTATAAGTTCGTGTAGTACATTTGAACCTATAAAATTTAACGGAACTTTCGTCATGGCAAAAACCATGATGCTAATCAAAGAAAAATAGGAGGAGCTTATGAGTCACTACTAAAATGAGACTCAAGTCACATATTGTTTCTTACATGTTCTGTGTACAATGCAGAGCATGAAGGACACTAACTATGGACTCACTGTTTTACATTAACATCCTTGCATAAATGAGTTATATTGATATATCTTGGATGTATAAACGAGCAACACCTAATGGTTACATTAATCCTAAATTTGTTGCTGGAGTTGAAGCCTTTATTCAGTATGTTTGTTCTCAACCTGCATATATGGATGGGCCAAAGATCAGATGTCCATGTAAAAAGTGCAAACACAAATATTTCCTTCCGATTGAAGAAGTTAATGGGCATTTGCTGAGGAAAGGGTTTATCTCAAATTATTTTGAGTGGACAAGACATGGGGAAGTTGGCATTTGTAGCAATTCAAGGGGTAATCAAGCAGAATCGTTTGTGGATATCAATGAGTTTAAATGGGGGGTTGAATTTGGAACAAATTATGTTGAAGAGATTGAAAATCCGTACAGGAAAATGGTTTATGATTCAAGACGTACTACCTTTCACGAAAATTTGGGAAATCTTGAAGAAGAACCGAACCCATATGCAAAACAATTCTTTGGCTTACTACATTCAGCAGACCAAGAGTTATAGCCAAATTGTGAGAAAATGACTCAATGGTCTTTGATTGCGCAAATCTTGAACATTAAGTCTAAAGGGTATATTTCGGACCGTAGTTTTGATAAAATTATTGAATGGTATAATGAATCAATGCCTCTTGATCATACAATGGTTTATAGTTTTTACAGTATGAAGAAACTTATTAGGGGTCTTGGTTTGCCTGTGGAGACGATTGACTGCTGCAAATTGGGGGTTGTATTGGGGAGATGATGTTGACTTAGAAGAGTGCAAATTTTGTGGGCAATCTAAGTTTCTGCCTAGAAAGCGTGCAATGAAGAAGAAATTAGCTCCATGGAAGCGGATGTATTATTTCCCGTTAACTCCGAGACTTCAAAGACTGTATGCTTCAGAAGTTACTACATGTCATATGAGATGGCATTCGGAACACGAATAAGAAGATGGAATAATGAGTCATCTATCAGATGCACAGGCATAGAAGCATTTCAATGACACCCATCTTGATTTTGCAGAGAGACTTGTAAGTATTTAGAATATTACATTTATATTCTAAATTTGTACTTTGCTATATTTGAATGTAAATTGATTTGTTAATGTTGTCATGAACATACAAGTGTAGTATGCCTAATGATCATGACTATGTGGAGTAATTTGCTAGTGCTATTTATGGCTGTGTTGAATAATCTGCTTTCTTGAACAGGGGGTAGTATCATAAAAATAGCTGAGGCTCTGCCAAAATTTTAATAAATTCTAGTTCAACTTATTACTTTTCATTGTTATGCAGGAAAAGTCTATAGGCGTTAGGCCTACACCCCATCATTTGTTCTTGCATACGCACACCAAGAAACATGACGGTGTGACATTCATAAACAACCAATGTCGAGAACTTAATGTATGTTAATTTCATAGTTTAATATTCAATCTTACTTTTAATTATATTGGTTGCTAATTATAATATACGAATTGCCTCCTAGTAGGACCAAATACAACAAACAATTGGGCAACAGTCGCAGGATGAACAACCTGTTGATGAGACCCATGTATATTTTGATGCAGTGGGTTGCAGGGATAGTCGGGGAAGGATCTTTGGCCTAGGATCATGTGCCAACAAATTTTATTCACAGTCTTCCACTATGTCGACAACAGCAGCATCTAGTTCAGAGCCGACAACGCAACGTATCAATCAGCTTGAGGCCACAGTGAATACGTTGATGGAGCTAATAACTAAGCTAAGAAATGACATAGACGAAATTAGAACAAAGGATATAGACTCACACCAGCCATGCTCACCAAGACAATAGGATTGTGGTTGTCATAAATTTGGTTTTCAGTTATATACTATTAAATGTTACAATTTGCGGTTAAGAATGGTTTCCCTTTTTATGATCATGTAACTTTTTCTATAAACAAATTATATGGGTTCAAAACTCCCAAACTTATGTTACGATAATTTATAATTTGTTACAATTGGAATCAAATTTAACGACTAGATTTTCAGAAAATTGTCATTCAACTAGACATTAACAAAGATTTATAGGTGACTTCAGCGATCAAACAAAATCCACCTTTGAATTAAGCAATGAAGGGTATATTTGGTTAATAGCTAACATTACTAACGGTATATATTACCGTCGATGTTTATGTTGTAATGTCCTGACGGAACCGTCGGAACATATACCAACTCTCGCCGACGGAACCGTCGATACCTAAACCAAAGTTCTCCTACGGTTCCATCGGAAATTCTTGCTTCTCTCTCCAATGGTCCCGCCGGAGGCGTCTTCCCCACTATTCCGACGCTTTTCTTTTTCGGTCGGTAAAATATTACCAACCGTATGCTCTTACCGTTGGTACTCAATACCGACCGTGCTGGCCCCAACGCCGGCCTCCGTCGCACCACTACATCGACAAATGAGATTACCGACGGAATATTCGTGCTTTCCGCCGGAAAATTCCGTCGGTAACTCCTTATTTTCTTGTAGTGTTAAATGGACCGGGCGGTTTTTTCTTATACCGGTTCACAGATTTTTACCGATCCGATCGTAAAATAAACGGGTCGACCACTCACAAAAAATAAGGGTTAAACTGGACCGTTTCATACTCCGGGTTACCGATTTTCTGGTCCGACCGGCCGGTTCAGTCCGGTTTTTAAAACACTGTTAAAGATTGTAAGTATCTGATGGAATATAGTTATTCAAATAATTGATAGTTTTTTCTTGTATTAATAGCTCTAATTGTCTAACATGAAATCAGACAGGTGTAACTTTTAATTTTAAGTTTATAAGAGTTATATTTAGTTCACTTTTGTCACATATTTATTGAAAAAATAAAATCCATTTAACTCTCTTGAAAATTTTTCGGGACTCAAGATATTCTAGTATTTGCTCCATAAAAATAAGAATTTATTATCCAACAAGGCAATCATGATAAATTGAAGAAATGAAGCAGAAAACTTAAAATGTTAGGGGTGATATTCCATATTCCATAGGCTGTGAATCAAACTTCAATACACTGTTCTTGGGTGTTATTTTAGTATTTTTCTCAAAATTTTGATTGTGGAAGCCTGTCTGTATACGTATGAGAACAGAAGAAGTCAAACATATTAACTTCTTCTCATAATCAATCTTTCCATTTCCAATTCAATCGATGCCAGATTAACTCAAGTCCAGATCCCTTAATGATAACGATTCATAAATTGGTTGTTGAAGTTTAGGCACAAACGCAACTATATATCGCCAAGAACTCCGCAGCGTAAGTAAATTCAAGTATATATATTACCTGCATTTATAAAACAATAGGCAACTTCAAGTATGGAACCTGAAAGAGATGCAGCATACATTCCAAAGAGCCGATGCAACTGTTTATTAATTGATGGTAGTAGTTCATCCCAGCTTACCAATCAAATATAAACATTACTTCTTCTTTTGTTTTTTTTTTACCCATCAGCCTACATCTTGCAATCGTACACGTCCACTTTTACACTCGAAATTAGGACATAAAGTGCACACCTAACCAAATAAAAGTTCGATATTATTGACATTTCATACACAGGAGAGAAAGCAAAAAAACATTGACAAGTTCTTTATCTAATTGCTGTCACTTATAACCAATCTAAGCCAATGACCATGAAAGTGATATAAATTAAGATGTAGCCTCCTTCCATTCTCTCCTTTTCTTTCAGTTTCACCATTCACGCATAATTCCTACCAATCACAATCAAGTAAAAACCCGTGGTGATAGCAAAATATAGTTTGAGCTATGGATTTCATTTATTCAAGGAATAATGTTAGTCAATCTTAAGTACGTATACAATCAAAACCATAAAATTCAAGAAAAGACTATCGAGAACATAACAAATGTTGGCATATACTCCAAAAAAATGTTATGTGGATAATCAATTATATAATTCAACTCACATATATATTTAAATTAAAGGGATAATCAATGAGTATATGTAAATCTTGGTTTCCTATCAGTAAGTCGTTTCTCATAAATAATATCAAAACTGCATCAATAATATTAATTCAAACTAGTTGACATACTTTAAACATACTTCATTGCTTTATTGTTTTCATACCTCTTTTATAAACTATCAATTTTAGATTAACAATAACTTCTGTTAACCTCGGTTTCTCTTAGGTCATGTTTAATCAAAATAAGCTCTTTAACTAAACTTAGCTATCAAATAACCTATAACAAGCTCTCTAGATTTAATAAGAAAGTTACATTAAGAATAAGGAAAACATATTAATCTAAGCAACAACCATACAAGTTCAGGTCATTTAACCTATGTTACTGTTAGCAATTCGGACTATCAGAATGCAATAATATTTACCAACATTTGCAAATCTGAAACACCAAGACCCATGTGAACATCGAAATCAAATTCATATCAAATTATTCCTTTCACAACGGAAATAGCAAAGAAGCTCGTAGTGTCAAAAGAACACGTCAAATACCGCGCCTCTACTGGTATCCACACCCTCGCGAGACCGAACAAACGCTTCTAGGGCGCTAGCATGACTTTTGAGACCGCTTTGTCTCTATCACTTGAGGAGGAAAATGACACTAGGGTTTGTTTTAGGCGGATGAGTCTTACTTATCTCAAGTCATACCATACATCTATATATATAGTAAAACCCTAAGGCCCAAAAACGAAAACCTCTTAAAGCCCAATGAATGTTCAGTTTTTAGTGCGCGACTTTGTAGGCTTATTTAATATTAGTAGTAGGCCCAAGCTTCTTTTAAGCCCATAAGTTATAAGTGGTCTGTAGTAAGACATTATTACTACCTAATATTAAATAAGGTCGAAGTCTGACATTACCTAAATCACAACTGATAAATTACAATACATTCTATAATTGGTTTGTGGGGTATACACTAATAGTTACATTATCCTTAATGATTCAAAACCATTAGTTGTCATAAATGGATCCAAAAAAAAACTATTACGTATTGTATTCGAGATTCTATAAATGGGTTTATATAAAAACCATCTAATGAACACGTTCAGATTATCTTTATATAAATACCCAAATTAATAGTTATAGAATAACATAAACAATTCCTAAAGAGAGGAGATTCAACATTACATAATGAAAGGATGCTTAATTGTGTTCCTCGACCTCAATTTCACATCCAAACTAGAAAAAGGAAGATTAACCTTCTATAGATCCCAAAGAATCAAGAGTTTTGCCTCTCCTCTTCGTCCAAAAACAATTTATGCCTCTTTTAGCCACTCAAATGTCACTTTATATGAAAAATTAGGATTCTGGGAAGACATACAGTTGGGTGCACGACCATGCATCCAACTTTGCAAACCAAGATTTTGAAATTGTACACGACCATGAATCTTGCACTGTATGGTGAATGCTTCATTTATTGCATTTTCTTGTCTACTCCTCACCCTAACCCATCTCTTTCTTATTCTACAAAGACAAATGAATTTAAAAATTAAGAGGATGGCTTAAAGAATGTGCTTTTGACTTACTTTAGCTCTTGAACTTCTAAATTGTACCTAAACACAAATATGAACCAAAATGACTTTCTTAAACATTTCATAGCATTAATCACTAAGTTTTGTGGAGTAAATGTATAATCAATTAGGCACATATCAAGTTCTCCCATACTTAGCTTTTGAACGTCCTCAGGCAAAACATCAAAATCAAAGTCATAATCTAAAACACTTACTCATTTTCCATATTTCTCAAGTATAGACAGTAAATAAAAAAAGGAAATGACTTTCAAAACCATAATAAGAACTTAACATTCAATGCCTTTATTCATGACCAATCAACAATCAAACACCATTCATGATCATAACATTTCATGACATTGCATATCATTTCATTTCTCCACCACTAGGATTCATATGCATAATCATGAATCAAAGGACTTTTCTAAGGTTGTACTGTGGGAAAAGGTTAAGGTGAGATGTATTTGGGTAATGTAGCACAAAAACCATCAAAGCTAGTGAAGTCAGTAAAACACTCAATGTAACATCAAGCGCAAAAACTAACATTCACTCAAAACTGGGTACCATCAGCTATGATGAATGTAAAAATTATGTTTCACAACTCAAATTCAAGTTCTCACACCACAAACCTCATAAAGCATAAGGAATTAAAAGGAATCACTCATACAATTGATGATAAACAATACAATATAACCATAAGTGATGATCCTTCAAAACACCATCTACTTTATATGGATCATACTCAAATCACTGATTCCATACAACTTTAGAAGGAAAAACTAATCATGAATAAATTTACAAAACAAATGCATTTCTTCCTTGATACTTTTGTTTAAATACATTTTCTTTCTTTTCTTTTTTTTTTTCCCTTTTTCTTCTCTTTTGTTTTTTTTCTTTTCAATAGAAATTGAAAGAAGCCAAATTAACATTGGAATTCATTGACAAGGCTTAAAATGGCATTTTGATAATTATAACCAACCCACATATTTACACAACCCCATACTTATACTCGTGTGCATACACAATCATCAATAATCAATAATGCTCCTCTAGTTTTAAGGCTTGGATAAGACATTTAGTTAGGTTAAAAGCATGTAATGTGGTTAAGGTAAAACAAAAAGCTAATAAAGCTCAAAGGAGTTTATCAATTGGAGAAATCATATCAATAGGTAGGTTATTTGGTTAACTTCTAAAAACTAAGAATGCATATATCATTTTCATGTTAATGTGTATGATAAAAATGTGGTCCTGAATAGAAAAACAAAACAAAGTTAGGATATACATGTCATGAAGGTCACATACAAACAAAAGACAATTAGACTGATATGGATGTGTCAGCCTATAAAGGTTTAGAATCTCACTGGCTTGTGTTTACCACTAGCCACTACTCTTCTAAAGATAATGCATATCGACCAATTACAAGAATAAAAGTACATGCTTAAGTTGCCATGAATTTTTCTAGCTAATTTACTCCCTAATTATGACTATATAGTCTTAGAAGCAATAGAAAAAGAAAAAAAAATTATTTGTTTGTTTGATTCTCTATCCTTTAAAAAAAACTTAAAAACACATAAAAGGAAAAAAACCTAAAAACACACATGCACTTAAGAAACAAGCAACTTATAAGCACACATTATAATCCTATCAAATGAGAAAATGTAAAAGAAAAGAAACAAACTTCTCTTAGGTTACTTCCTAAGAAGTGCTTTTGTTTATTGTCGTTGGCTCGACTCCTTGATTTCCTCATCACATGATAAAATTATGATCTTCATGTGTCACAACTTTTGCTTTCCCACTTGAGGTTCTTTGAGATAGGGCCTAAGTTTATGATCATTCACATTCACTATCTTCTCTATCTTCAAACTATTAATCTTTACTAAGTCCCTGCACTCTTGTAATATCTCAAATTTCTTTCTTCCTTCTCCTCCTTGTTTATTTATCTAACCTACTAGGCAAAGATGAATGGTTAGTCTTAACAACAATTAGGAACTAAGGATTTACCTTTGAGCTAAATGATATATCCTTTTCTCGTTCAAGCTCATTTTCAACTTTTTTTTCACTAGCAACCCTTTAAGTAGTCTTCTTGTGATTCTTAAGCTCCCCTCCACTTCGTAAGGTTTCTACACTAACGTTCCTTGTATTCACCTTGGGTTAAGATGGCTGCGTCTCTTCGCATTGTGATTCAAGGTTATTGATAGTTCCTACCATCTAACCTCTCTAGCTTACCACAGTTAAGAATCTTGACCTTACATCTTGCTAAAATCATTTCACATCCTGATGAAATTGTAGAGTATTAGCAACAACAATCTTAACTAAGTCTTCAAGAGATACACTAGAGTTGGAATAAAAGACTTCCAATCTATGCTGGAATTGTTGTCCCTTACAACCTATCTAGGAAGTAGTTTTGCTTGCTATCCTTTTTGATAACTAAAGTTCATATAATCACTTTAAAATTAGTTATAGGATTGGAATATGGATACTAGGAAAATTTTCCACCAATAGAATTGATATAATCTAGTAATGACATACACCTTTCACTGTGTCCTTTTTATAAAAAACACAAAAAATGTGAAAAGATCAAGAAATAAATGTAAAGACTAATTATAAACAAATATATGCAAAACAATAATTAAATTCAAGAACAAAAACTAAAGAACTACACTTCTCGATAATAGCACCAAAAATTTTAATACGTGTCAAATGTACCAGAAAATAAACCTAACTCTACAACAACAGCAACAATAACAATACCAAGTAGAAATCTCACTAAGACACGGGGTCTAGGGAGGTCTAGTAGTGCGTAGCCTTATAGTAGTGGTGAGTAGGGATTGTATCCATAGGGAGTATTCGTGTAGATTTTGAATGAAAGAATCAATGTTTAGGTTGGGGGGTTTAATTGGTTTTGAATAACAAAACAAAGTAAAATTGAACTAGTTAAAGCAAATCAAATTAAACAATAAAAAGTTAGAAAATTGATAATGATTTTGGAATCTAGTTCTGTCTCAATCCCATCTTACACACAAATAGTCATACTTCATTACATTATTGTTTTCACACCCCTCTTAGAAACTATTAATCGTAGATTAATAATAAGCTTTGTTAATCTAGCTATCAAATAACCTAAAACATGCTCTCTAGAGTTAATAGGATAGTCACATTAATAATAAGGAAAATAGATTAACCTAGACAACAATCACACAAGCTCAAGTCATTTAACCTATGTTACAATATCTCTAATGATTCAAAACTATTAGTTGCCACAAATGAATCCAAAACACAACTATTACATATTGTATTCGAGATGCTCAATGGGTTTACATAAAAATTATCTAATGAACACATTCATATAATCTTTACAAACCACACAAATCAATAGGCATAGATTAACATAAACAATCCCTAAAGAGGGAGAGATTCAACATTACACAATGAAAAGATGCTTAAATGGGATCCTCGGCTTCAATTTCACCTCTAAATAGGAAGAAGGAAGATTAACCCTCCATAAATCCTAAAGAATCAAGAGTTCTGCCCCTCCTCTTCATCCAAAAGCAATTCATACCACTCTTAACGGCTTAAATGGCACTTTATATAAAAAATAAGGTCTATTTGCCCAACCGTGCAAACCAAGATTTCAAAATTGTGCATGACGGTGCAAGTGTATGCATGGGCGTGCATCTTGCACTGGATGGCGAATGCTTCATTTATTGCATTTTCTTGTCCATTCCTCACCTAATCCATCCCCTTTTTATTCCACAAAGACAAATGAGTTTGAATATCAAGAGAATGGCTTAAAGAATACGCTTTTAACTCACTTTAGCTCTTGAACTTCCAAATTCTACCTAAAGATAAATATAAACCAAAATGAGTTTCTTAAACATTTCATAGCATTAATCACTAAGTGTTGTGGAGTAAATGTATAATCAATTAGGCACATATCACTTTCGCTGATGGTTACTTGGCCACCAGAGTGTTGTCAGAATTCCTAAAGATATTACCTTCCATTAATCATCATTTTATTATTGTCTTTTGAGTTACTTAAAGATAGCTGAGAGTTTCCAAAATTGGAATCTACATTTTATAATAGTTTTGAGAAATTTCTTTTATATTAATTTCTTACTTGTATACGTTAGTAAAATCTTCTTTATTATGTTCTGTAAAATCCACTCTAATGAGTAACTTACTAATAGGCCTTCAAAATGATTTTTTCCTTTGGTTTAGTTGGTTTCCATTGATAGGAAATAGTGATGATTGATTTAGATTAGTGAGCTCACCTACTTCATTTGTTCTCTTTATCCTTGGAGTTTCAAGGCGTTCTTTAGCTATATCGACTTTTATTCATATCTTTGCATATCCAACTCTACTTGAAGATGTGTTCTAGTCTATATATAAGTGCTTCAAAATTCAAGGATAATATTATGAAAATGAGTCCAAATAAGAACCATTCTTACATTATTCCCATTAAGACTCACTCCAAATCTCCATTATTGTAAAAACATTAAATTCCTATTGATTTTCTGGTGGCCTCGCTCTAAAATGCTAAAAAAATTAGCTCCATTTGAGAATATGAAGATAATGAATTTTCCAACTTATTGCTAAGAACTACTTCTAGGGTATTACTCTTCCATTGTCCTTCATCCCAAGATTTTCATTAAATATATAATATTAAATAAAATTATTCATAATTCTTATTAAAATTAATATACAAATTAATCAATTAATATATTTTTAGTTTAAAGTGAATAAGATTATAAAAATAAAAAGAAAAAACTACTTTTTATGATTTTCATAATTTTTAAAAATAGGAAGAAAAAAAAAACAGA
>JANIHZ010000208.1:36889328-36911816 GCA_027478365.1 Erythroxylum rufum | reverse complement strand
TCATGTATGCCTGTACAGTTATTTTTCATGTGCAAAAAATTCACTGTTCATAACTACCAGTATACATGAACAATCCTAATTAGTCTCAATCACTCTCATCCTTTGCCAAATTACTATTCTACCCTTCCCGTCAGAGGTGGGATGTTACATTAAAGGTATCACAATTCCTCATACCCTTTAGTTTCTTTAGTTCATCTTTGATCTTAGATAACCTCCTTATGTAAACAAAAGTTTTTTACCCCTGAAAACTAGACTAGCCAGCCGCCTCATAATAGCTTGTCCAAAATCAACATCCTCAGCTAAATAATTATTGAACCTAAAAGGATAGTATCTTTTATAATGGGAGAATAAATCTTGGATCATAATAAGGAAGTGGCCACATATTTTAGTATTAAGAAATGATGCTTTGCCTTTTTCGAACCTCATTAACCACTCACTATTGATAGATAAAAACTGCTATATTATTTATTTAATTTAGGGTTTATTTTTTTTCATTAAGTTTATTTCTATCGTTCAATTAATATGAAATGTTTTCTTACATAATCAATTATTGGTATGTTTTGATTTGAATGTTAGGTTTCAATCAATTAATTTAGGAAAATTGAGATTTGTTAGGTTTCAATCAATTAATTTAGGAAAATTGAGATTTATTATGGCTATCATAATTGGTTTCATACTAATTGCTTGAGTTCTGAAAAATGATTCTTTTAAAATTAATGATCAAAGTTACAATTGGATGAGATTCTTCGCTTAAACCAGGGTTAAGTAAAATTCAATATCTCATTTTTATACTCAATTAATTTATTTTTATTCATTGTTAATTTTAGTAAATTAGTTAATTAAGTATAACCACCATTATATTTTATCAATTGAAATAAATAAAATAATTTTTAGTTCTCTTTGGATTTGAACTAATTTCACACTACTATAGAAGTTTAATGAATCATAGATTAATTTTAATCGATAACCTATTTAAAACTTTGGTACAGTTTCTTAGTTTCTTTGGCTTATTTTACAATTAAATACTAATCTATTTATCATGTATGAATCAATTCTCCTTTGACATGTGAATTATAATATAATCTAGAGATTAGTAAGACAATATCATTTAAGGATAAGGAAAAATTCATTCACCTTCAAAGGTGAAAGTTAAAATAAATTTAATAGTTGGTGAAGATTCTAATTTCTAAGAAGTTGAAGAAAATATAAAAAATCTTAACACTTTAATATTGAGGGAGTTAACTACACTATATTTGACTCAATTGCCCTTATGCATAAGATTTCTAAATGTTGAGGTAGATTTTAAACTGAAATCTAGTTTGATTCACTTACTCCTTATTTGTTATGGTTTTGAAAGTGAAGATTCACATAAAATTTTGAAAAAAATTCCATGCTAGATTGCTCTAGAATGAAGTTATAAGGAGTTATAGAAGATAAATTAATCTTAGAGCCTCTTCGCTCTCATCGAAAGTTAAAGCAAAGGATTAGCTTTATTATCTTCCTCTAGCTTATTGACAACATAGAATGAAATGAAAAGATTGATCTTGGAGAAGTTCTTTCTAGCATCACGAGTAACCAATATTAGAAAGTGGATATATGAGATAAGATAATTCATCAGAGAAACATTGTACAAATACTAAGAGATGTTTAAGGAATTCTATGCTAGCTACCCACACCATCATATTTCTAAGCAACTTTAGATTTAGTACTTTTATGAAGTTTTATTGATAATGGATAGCAGTATGGTAGAAGCATTTAGTGAAAGAGCTTTGGTAAATAAAACACTAGATGTGGCTAGATAATTAATTTAAAAAATGGTTGACAATGCTTAATAATTTAGGACAAAGATGGATGAAATTGTTAAGCTAGTGACTAAGGTAAGTACTACTAATCTTGAGGATAAAATTTTCAAATTTTACTACTTTGGTTCATTAAATGTGTATAGGTCAATTGTAATTTGCACGAATGTGTAAAATATGTTCATTCTCTAAGTATCCTACAAATATATATCTTACATTGTAACAAGACTCTATTTAAGAAGCTAATACAGTAGGGGGTTTACTAGTTAATCTTAATGAAAATACAACCCTTATTTAAATCATTATAATCTGGGATGAAGGGAACACCTAAATTTTCACTATGAAAATAAAAAAGGATAGTAAAGATATCAACCTCAAAATTTTTATAGACAACCTTAAGCACATGCACAAGCTCAGTCTCAACCTTCAAATTCAGGTTTATCTTTAGATGAAATTGTTAAAGCACTTGCTAATAATGCTCAATAATTTTAATAGGAAACAAATGCAAGCCATCAGAATTGAGGAAATCAAACCACTCATTTAGTCACCTCTATTAGTAAATTGTAAGCACAAGTATAAGGAGAATTATCTTCATTAATAGTGGTGAATCCTAAATAGAAAGTGAGTGAAATAATATGAAGAAGTGGGAAGGAGATCCAATGTAGCTCTTCTTTACCAATATAGGTTAAAAAAAATAGCATAATGAACGAGAAAAGAAAGATGAATCTCTAACTTAAGATGTAATAAAGGTAAAAACTGATTTGTCTTTGCCTACACAATTTATTGCATAAGTACCTCCTTTCTCTTGCAAGTTCGCTAAATCAAAAGAAGAGGAATACAAGAGAGAGATCTTTGAGACCTTCAAAAAGGTGAAAGTTAATATACCATTAGAAGCCATCAAGCAAATCTAAAAAGAAGAAATTTTTTTAAAAGAACTAGGCATAGTTCAAATTTGTTGATCAAATTTTTAGATATGGACCAATGGCTTTAGGAAGTTCAAGAACCAAGAAGACTCCAGTTAGAAGACGATGCTCGAAATTGTAATCAAGATAACCTTCATATAGCCCTTAGCTAAAAAGATTCCTTGATTGAAAGGGAACATTGGGCACAATGGTTATAGTAAGACTCTTATATGTTTAAGACTCTTAACTTCTTACCCTTTATAGAAGCTATAAGATTTGCTCTATTTGATTCTTGTTGCTCCTTTAGGGATTTCTTATTTATAAATTCCCCCAGTTCTTAATCATTCACTACCTTAAACTCTAGGCAATCTTCGTCCTCTTTATTGACTCCAGGATATCTTTCTTCTCTTCCTTGCAAGTTCCTCCAAAACCTAGTGAACTCTCCCTTTATTTTGGATATTAAAAATCATACATATTCTTCATCCTCCACTAAATCCAATAAGTTGAATGCGAAAGACATAATTCATCAACTTCTCTTTATCTTTTATTTAAATATTTATTAGTTTTTCTAAATTTTGTCTTCATACAGATTATAAAACTTAAGGTAGTCTCATTTCATACTGAGCTTCTCTTAGCCTTTATTAGATTAAGGTGAAAACTTTTAAACCTTAAACCCTTTTCTAGACTTAATTTTAATTCAGTCATCAAAATCTCCTTTTTACTACATTTAAGAGGGAATTCCGTACTTTGATTATGTATAGGGATTACCTTTGACTATTGGAGTCCCTCTATTTGCTGGATCTCTTTAACTGCCTCTCTCGTACTTAGGAGATGTAAGTAAATTGAACTTCCTATTAGAATTTCCCTTTTTCAAACCCTAAAAAATCCTTGAAACCATGCCTAAAGAATGTGGAACAGTGGGCTCAATAGATAAATAGACTATACCCCTCTTACCTTTGTACTTGGAAAAGGCAAGGAATTCTTAAATTGATAGTTCTATCTTGGAACCCACTAGAGTGCCAACCTAATTTGATATTTAATGTTTTGAAATTCTAGAACCCTTCTTATAATTTTTTTTAACTTTCCTTTTGAGTAGGCCACTATCCACTTTTGACTGGCTTGTCCATTATTAAAGATGATTTTATGTGTTTGGTCAAGAAAACTTCTACTTTTAACCCTAATGCCTTAAAATGTTCTTATTAGTTTGGCCTGATCAACATTTATACTTCTTCCAAGAATTCTCTCTCTGAAGAAGAGCATACCAAATTTATTTAGGTTTTGTTGAATTTTTTTTATCTTCTGCCCAGTAAATAATAAATTGAGTTTAGAATTCCTCCTTTATGTAGAGTAGTTGCCTCTGGTAGATTTTCAACTTGCTGTTTTATTTTTTCGAATTCCTTTATAGGAATCTCAAAAGGTGGTTGTCTAATCTCCCTTTTCAAAGCTCAATTTAAGTGTATAATTCGTCTAGCTTTGGATACTCACTTATTTTCTAGAGCTTAGGTATAAAAAAGACCTTTCTTATATGGATTGCATATTTACTTGGTCTTCATCTCTCAACAAGCCTATGTAGTAGTTCAACTAAGGATATTCTTAGTGTTTTGTTGTCTTTAAATTCTAGGTTAATGGACTAACTCAACCCCTTTGAGAGCTTCTATGAAAGACCTTATGGGATGAAAATTTTTAAGCCTTCCGACTCCCTTTACTCAAGTATTCATCAAAAAGTCTTCTTATCTTATTCCAATCCAAGAGTGTGTTTACTGAGTGGTGACAAGGCTTTGAAGCATGGCCTTTCTATTATGGCCTTAGTCTTTAATATATATTTTCTTTATCTTTGGAGGTAGCAACTTGATCTTTCTCTAACAAATCCTTTTATCATCCATCTTTTGGACTACCGATTGGGAGTCCCCTTCGAATTTAGTGTCATTTGAAAATTTGAACATTATTATACCTTGAAGTGTAAAATTTCTATGGCAAGTTCTAATGATATAAAAGTCTACGATCTTTGGTAGCGAAAGAGCTACCAATAATTGGTACCTTACTAAGATTTTACAATCATCAAAGATACTTCTCTTTACTTTGGTTTTTAATAAATCATTTAATTTCAATCTTTATTACTGACTATTATTGTTTCAAATTTCAAAATTCTAAATGATGAAGGCGAAAAAAGAGGAAAAGACTACTTGCCAAAAGGAAGTAAAAATAGTTATTTCCCTTAGGATAATCATTGCTTGAATTTAAGTTTTTGTTTATGGAGAATATTATTATTTTTCTTTTAAACTTGGTCTCTCCCACGGAGTAGACATATAGGGTTTCAAATATTTCCCATTAATAAAACATTTATGAGATATACCTTCTACGTTAGATAGTCAATAAGCATTAATTTCCAAAACCCTATTAATTATGAATGGCCTTTCCCAATTAGGGGATCATTTTCTCCATTCTCTTTCATTTCAAATGGCAAAATTATCTTTTACACCAAATCACCTTCTTGACCTTCCCATTTATAAACTCTTTTATTGTAAAATTTTTGCATCTTTTATTTGTATACGATCATGTTATTCAAAGGATGAGACAAACTTCATCTAGATCCTCTGATTCCATCATCATCACATCAGAATACTCAAATTTCTTTAAAGCATTATGTTTAGACACTATTAAAGATGAGATTACTACTTATATGGGGACAACAACATCATGGCCATGGGTTAGAGTAAAAAGATTGACCCCTATAGAGTGCGTTAAGAAGTTTGATATGTTCATAACATTTTAAACAAATCCTACACCAATCTTTGGGATTCTCCTCTAACATCTTCTTTAGGATTCAATGACTACTTTATTTGATGCTTTGTGTTGCTTATTAGCATAAGCATAGTAAGGAGTTGAATTCAATAATTGTATACTATAATCCATGGCAAAATCTTTAACTTCTTGACCAGTAAACATAATCCCTGGTCATTTGTTATTGATTATGGAATTCCAAATTGATGAGTAATTTATTCCTTTATAAAATTTCAATAATTTATTCCTTCATAAATTTCAAGACATCAGTTTGTTTAACCTTTTTAATGGTTTGAGCCACCACCCATTTAGTTAAATAATCCATTGCCAATAAAATAAAATTATGACCTTTAAGGGAAGTAGTTATATTTTTCCAATCAAGTTAATGACCCAACCCCTAAATGAACTTGGCTTAATTATATAGCGTAACTTGGAGGTTAGATTTTGTTGTATTCTTCTATAATTGTGGCATTATTGGCACTTTTTTCTATAGGATATGCAATCCTTTAATATTGAAGGAAAGTAATAACTATAACTCTTAATGAGTCATCTCATCTTAAATTTAGACTAGCCACACATTCTCCCTCATGAGCCTGCTTCATCACTATTAATGCCTTAAGAATCCTAAGACACTTATTAAAAGTCCATGTATACCTTACCGAAATAAAACTCCCTTAATTAATACAAAGTCGAGTACCGAAATAAAACTCCCTTAATCAATACAAAGTCAAGTTCCTACAATTTAATTATATTAAGTACCTTTTTTACTATGGTTCTTAAAAAAAAATTAATTTCATCCATCCATCCTAAACAACTTCTTTATCAACGTAGAAAACCTCTAAAGAATTCCCCATTTTATATATAGATGGAGAACTTCCATTGTTTAACCGCAAATTTATGAATGAGCCCCTCAGTTATCCTTAATCTAGAGGTAACTTAAGAAAGTTCATTCGCCTCACAATTTTCTTCTCGAGGAATATATTGGATTCTAACCTCATCAAAGAATTCCAATAATCGAATAGCAACAATATAACAGGGAAATAAAGTTAAATTTAAACGCGTATACTTTCCTGTTACTTGCCATAATTCCAACTGAGAATCTCCCATAATAAGGACTTCTTTAGCTCCAAGATCTACTAAAGTTCTAGCCTAGATTAGGCCCTCATATTCAGCCTAATTATTAGTACATAAGAAATCAATCTTGAGAGAGAGAAAGTTTTTGATCCATTTGGTGAATTAATGACTATTCCAACTCTAGCTGATTTCTCTATGCTAAAACCATAGAATTTTGACTCCAAAGGCTTCCTTTAGCAAGCAAATACGCCCTTTTGGAATTCTATCATTAGGTGGCTTGCAAGCCTAACCCTTTATTGAATTTTGAGGATAATAAACTAGATTAAAATCTATAAATGTCTTAAAGCACTTTCCAATATTCCTTGAAATGGCTAGTTTATTCAACATATATTACATCAAATCAATTTGCAAAATCAAACAAACATGATTTTGTAGAAAATAATGTCTTAATTTTGAGTAGGCAAAATATAGTGCCAAGTATAATTTCGTAATAAGTATGCACTTCCTTTTTGTTGATGTCAAAATTCTACTTAAGTTATAAATATCCTACTCAAAACTTACCTTGTTATTTTGTGTCATACACCTTGTAGATTCCTCTGTGATACAAATGTATAACCTTAAAAGTATTCCCTTCTAATATAACATTAAAACTGAAGGCTTAGTTAGGTATTCCTTGATCTTATCAAATGTTGCCTGATGCCTTTCTTTTTAATGAAATTGATCAAAAAAATGTTAACTTTAAGTGATTTGAGTCTTATTTGTTTTACCAGCAAAATTAGCGATAAATCTTCCAACATAATTTATTTGGCCTAAAAACCTTTAAATTCTATCTTATTTTGAGATGGTACTGTTTTAAGAATCGCCCTTACCTTATTTTTATCTAATCTAATCCCTCTTTGATGGACCAAGAAACCCATGAAGTTTCCTGGTTTTACTCCAAAAATACACTTTAAAGGATTTAACTTCAAGTTATGCATTCTCATCCTTTGGAAAGCTTTCCTTAAATTCTAGACATGGTTTGTACTCTTTTTGGACATCATAATATCATCTATATAAACTTATAAAGTACAACTACTAAATCGTGAAGATAGCATTCATAGGCCTTTGATAAGTGACTCCCACATTCTTCAAGTTAAACAACATCATAGTCTATTTTAACATTCCTATCTAGGATATCCGAAGGCCATTTTAAGGATATCATCCTCAGTTATAAAAATTTGATTGTAATCAATAAAGCAATCCATAAAAGAAAGCAAGGAATGCTTAGTTGTTGCATCAATTAAAGAATTAGCAATTGACATCATGTACACTTCTTCGGGAGTGGCAACATTTAAATCCCTAAAAGTCAACACACACTTTTAACTTGCCATTTTTCTTGACTACAGATATAACATTGGCTAGTCGCTCATTATATCCAACCACTCTAATAAAACTAGCCAAACAACTTTTGTATATCTTCTATAATTTTTAACTTGCCTTCTTTGGACCAATGTCTAAAAGGTTAGTGTAAGAACGAAATTATGACATTATTGGAAGTTTGTGTTTTACCAACTTTCCAATATTGGGATTTTAGTATAATCCCAAGCAAAACAATCTTTAAATTCCTTCAGAATTTAGACTAATTTGACTTTTATTTTTAGAATATGACTTTTAATAGTAAATATACTTTGAATTTCTCCTTAATTTCCCAAATTTGTTTGCTTAAGTGGTTTCTTATTTTTAACTCCTGAATTCATCTATTTTTATATGAGTAGATTTCAAATCTTCAAATTAACCTTCATCCTCAATCGAAATTTTTTCCTCTTCAAAAATTAGCTCAGCATTCGTACACTCTTCTAGTTTTTTAGAATTCTCTATGATTTGCTACATTAGAAATTTGGCTTCTGTGGTCGCAGCAACTACAAATTCTCTTTATGAAAGTCTATTCATTAGGTTCCTCTATAATTGGATCCTTCATGAGCCTATTAGCGACCACCACAGCAGTTGACTTGACCAATAGTTTTTTACTCCGTCCTTATCTTTTCTTCACCCTTGTTTTTTGAACTCTCTCTATAAGATAGATTTTGAATCTGAACTAGCCTAACTTGATCATTATAGAATTTTGCCTCCACTATATCCACTTTATAATGGAAAGGCTAATAGTCAACCTAAACAGTTTTTATTTCATCATCTTTCTATAAGAGCAAAAGCTAATAAAGAGATAAAGGAATGCATAATTTAAATAAATCCAATCCCTTTCCAATAAAACTTGATAATGTACATGTGTGTGCATGACAAAGAAAGCTGCCAATGAAGACTTCCCACTTATTGTGACATTTGTAGGGAAATTCCCTATAACCTAGTAATCTCCCTAATATATGTGACAATAGACACTTCTGTTGGGATCAATTATATATCATCTTTACCCAAATTATTCATCATTTTGGTTGCATAATGTTTGCAATTATTCCATTATCAACAAAAACTTTTGACGTTGGTATGCCATTAATATGGGCTTTAATGTACAAGGGTCTTATATGTTGAGTTATCTTATCGGTCAGTTTCTCTAGCACTACCTTCTCTAAAATTTCTAGACTTATGTCCAACATAGACACTTCATATTCTTTTATCTTAAGTAAAGGCTCTACTTTCTTACTATAAGTTTTAATAAAAGAGGTAGGAAGCTTCATAGAAGAAACAAAACATGGCAACTAAATGGGAATTTCCCTTACCGTAAGGAATTTATTGGGATTTTCATCTTGACTTTTTAATCGAGATGACTTCCTATGAAATTTGAGATTGTGCCTTTCCTTTATTTTGTTATGTTCTACGTATTTATTCTTTTTTTTGGGTTTGAATTACTTTCCTCAAAAGAAATAAGTCTTTTGAAAGGTGCCTTCTTTAGGGTAAGTTTCTCAAAAGTGATGGCTTACTTCCTTCGAACTTGGCGGTAGCTCTCTGTCATTGAAGACTTCTCTTTTAAGTTCTAGCTAATGGCATTGGATTTTTAGGATGCCTCACCCATTTCCATTGATAAAATGGAGGCATCGAAGGTGGTATTACAAATCAAGGTTGCCTATTATGAAAATTAGCAATTTGAACCTCAAAATTTTGTGAATTCTATCTTATGTGATTCCATCTTGAAATTTCTACTTTCTATTGGATTCTAGGAATTTACTGATTCTCATTCTTAGTATGGCATTCAAACTATAGTTATGAATGAAAACAACAATACTTGAATTCGTGGTTGATGTCAAATGATCATCCACAATCTTGAACTTCCTCTTGACATCTAATAAAATTCGTAGATCAAACTCAGTAGTCTTAATAGTTGCAACTAGTAAAAATGGATCTTAATGTATCAGCATGGTCTGATTAGCTTCGTTAATCAATATAATTCCCTTATTGATTCAATTTTAAATAACATTCTTAAATCCTCAGCATGAATTCATAAGGTGACTCCATGTATTATGGTAATTATAGTAATCCCTCCCTTGAATCTCTTCCTTTGTCAAAATCTTGTATTTTGATGGTAAAGAAATAAACATTTCTTGCAACAATAAATCAAAGATTTCCTTTTTTTAGAGGTATCAAAAGTGTATTGAATATGAGTAGTTAGTGTTTATATTTTCATTTTAGAGGCGAGTGATTTTTGTTTTGTTGCAAGGTAAACATAAGTTTTAGGAATATTAGCCTTTAGGCTATTGAGTGATACGAATTTGTTTCCACAAAATAAGTATCTACTAATCTAATTTTCCTAGATCCTTCTTCCCTAAGAAATTCTTCCTATTTAGAAAATTTTCCTGCCAATTTATAAAATTATAGAATTCCATACCTTGAAATTTTTTTGAAGTTTAATATCAAGGACCACCCTCTAAACTAGCTTCATATATTTGATCTCTAAGAGTGCAATTCGACATCAAATCCTCATTCTCTTAAACTAAAAGATGAACATGTTTGCATTCTTGCCACTTTTCTATGTAACTCTAGATAATTCGATTATTCTAACTTCAAGTTCATTCAAGTAAAAATGAGAATAAATTAGTCTTTTCATTTTTGCCTAAGAAAGGAAAAAATTATAGGGTAACAAACATATAAGGAAAAAGTCATATTTGTCAACTAGTTTGTAAATAGCCTAAGCTTGAAATTGTTGAAATTTTCATACTTAGTCTATTCACTATACTAAATAGTGACTTTAGAAATGTGCTAGATAGTTGAGTGGCCATCTCCACCAAAGAAAAAAAAGTAAACTCAAGAATTCTATAACTATAAGGATAAGTTTTCTCATGGTCAATATGCTTTGGATAAGTCTTATCGAATTCTAGGCAACCAGTCTATCTCAAGCCAACCTATACAGTCCTTGAACAACTTCTTTAACATCTTCTATATCAACTTGAAACCTCAATTGTAGAGGAGCAATAACAAGAATAGGATTATGGTTTAGGTTACGCCCTAAGCTAACTTCAAAACCAAATCCTCGTCTTTTAGGAGCTTAAGGCTTAACAACCTATCAGCCATTTCCAAGATTAACATGTAAAGGTATAACAGGAATAGACTCTCTTTTATGAGGATAAACATATCTCACTTCCACATAATAAGAAACTGGAGGATACTAACTTCCTTCACATTTGGTATAAGTTGTCCTCCGAGCCTTTTTAAAATATGTCTTGTTAAAGAGGAAGAATTCTACCTAGAGACTTGTAGCGAAGTGGCAAAGTTTTTTTTCCATCTTCTCTATCAACATTTTGATTGCTTCAGTTGTAGAGGCCAATTCAGACTTCAAATTTGAAATATCATTTATATAAACAACATAATTAGCTATTATTAACTATGATGATTTTGAATTCATGACAACTAGAGACTTATCTAAAGGTGATGTTGCCTTCTCCAGATTTTCAATTATCTGGGATACAAAGCCTTCATTCCCTACTGTAACTGAGACTTCTTTCCCTAGGACTAGAGGCATAATAACTTCTTTTTCATTCCTTGTATGCAACATCATTGTTCTACCGAGCATGCCTAATTAGTAATCACTTTTTATAATTAACCTAGAATTTGAGCATACCAAAAGGAACTCCCTTAAAATTGTGCCTAACTTCTATCCAACAATATATGTCTAAGTTACCAAAATGCTAAAAAGTTTTAGAATGTAAAATTTGAGTTAAAAGGATAATTTTGTTTAAGTAAAGGATGAGCACAAAGTACAAAAAAAGTTGAAAATTTGATAAGGTTTTTGTTTAAGTGGTTTGACTCTTCTTTTCTTGTTTTATCTTGCTAGTGTACTTATAAACCCCTCCTAACTTCAACCACCTTAAGTAATTTTCAAGTAATTGCTCATCCTCCAACTATCTTCCAATTATTACCATGTTCTAACTAACTACCCACCACTGTACAATTGTTTTTAAAGGAACATGTTAATCATGTTTTTTACTATCCTAACTCCCAAATCCTAGACTTCCTTACTAATTGTCATTCTTACGAATTTTTTAAGCAATTTAGTTGGCTTCTAGAAATCCTAACAACTGGACCTTTTCATCTTTAGGTCAAATAACTTAAATTTTACTCAGGCCATCAACAACTACTTAGGTAATGTTTCAACTAATAAAAGGTCTAACCCAGAGAAATTCAGACGATAATCAATATCGAACCATGGATCCAAAAACTTATTTACACATATCAAGTGAACATATTTTTCATAATTTACCTTTCTTCCATATTTTTCAATATTAATTTTTGTTAAAAATTAATATATGATATTTGTTATTGAAAAAAAGCTAACTGTGTTTTTCCGTCGTAATTTTTATAATAGTAAAATTTGTAACAACTATTCTTTTGATATATATTGGTTAGGTCTCTAGGTGTACATAGAAAGGTAACTATTAAGGAGGAGTAAAGATTTCAAGGTATTGTTTTTTATTTATGCAAAGTAACTACATATATGATATTATGTGTAAGCTTAGTTACAACCCTAATTTATAGGTATTATATAAAAGCTGATCTACATGAGATGAATAAGTTAAAGTGTATCTATAA
Source organism: Erythroxylum rufum (assembly GCA_027478365.1). NCBI lineage: Eukaryota > Viridiplantae > Streptophyta > Magnoliopsida > Malpighiales > Erythroxylaceae > Erythroxylum > Erythroxylum rufum. Next base: position 36,899,248 of record JANIHZ010000208.1, on the reverse strand, counting down.
CAATATATTATTAAAGGCAATTAATTAATGATTTATTCAAAGGTACATTGCTACAATTCTTGTTTGATATAAGTTTTCTCCTTTATATGCCCTTGCAGGATGGTGCTTCTACGGGAGAAACCAATATCAAACCTTATAATTTGTAAGGAAGCTACACTTATAGGTTTGTGAGAGCATGAGCTAATTAATTATGAGAAAAAATAATGTGTCGTCCAATATAAATAACGTACGCAATAGTGGAGGTACAATAATCCTTGTAGCTGACCCAATTTGCATCTGAGAAGGCAGTAGCTAGAGTTGTTCTTGTCCTTTTAAAGTATCGAAATAATCTTTTCATCATCTGCTAATGAAAAGAACTCGGACTGTATGTAAATTGAGAAATTTGCTAATTGGATAAGCAATATCTGACCTTGTAATGAATATTATTGAAGAGTTCCTAGTACTTAACGGAATGCAGAAGAATTGACAGGTAGTTTGCCATCACTGAGTCAAAAAGAGTTGAAGTTGGTAATGGATAACCCACTTCTTTAACACCGCTCATTACTTCTAACATCTAAAGAAAAAATTAAATACTTTGTAGAAAAATGTGAGTAGAGGTTATGGATGAATGTATTAAAGAAGGCTAAATTGTTACTTATGACTAACAAATAATCAACATAAGCCATAAAACAAGCTTCAATACCGTTCTTAGTATAAATAAGCATCTGCAAGGGAATTAACAAATCCAAATTTGAGCAAGAAGATGCGTAAGGCATGGTACCAAGCTCGTGAAGCTTATGTTAAGCCATAGAACACTTTTGTGGACATAGGAGGAATAATTAATATCAATGAAACTAAGAGGTTGACGGGTATATGCCTCTTCAGATATGGAAACATGTAAAAAGTTGTTATTCACAACCAATTGATATAAAGACCAGCCACGTGATAGTGCAATTGTAATAATTAGTCAAATTGTGATGGCCTTCATATCGGGACTGAACGTGTCAGGGTGATTAAGTCTCGTTCTTTGATGGTACACATTTTTAACCAATCTTACTTTGTAGTAATTGATACTACCATCAGGATTTTGCCTAACGTAAAAAATCCATTTGAATATAATTAAATTCTAATGTTTACTTGGTGGAACGAGCTCCCAGATACCATTTCAAATGACAGCAGTAAATTCCTCAAACATGGCATGTCGACATACAGGATCAAATAATTCCTACGTGTAACATTTAGATCATATAATTCCTAAAATAAATGATAAAGGATTATTTAACTATATTTATATTGTAGCACTGCACTCTTATAATGTATATCCCCGAATAATCGATGAAATTCGAGAATATACTCTACGAGAGTGACATGCTAGAACGGTCAGTTAATCAAACTCAATACAAAATTTTCAAAAATATCACACACATATGCAGAAAATCAATAATGGAACTTTCGAACCATTTTATTCATAAACATTTTTAATCGCAGAGTTACAACCATTATATATATCATCAGAAATTTAATAGTCACTTGGGCCCATTACAGATACAAAATACTTGTAGTCATAATGTCATTACATTACAAAATCATTCGTATGCATAGACTATATATTTTGATACACAATAATGAAATACATATGCAAATGCGAACTGATTCCGGTCTCTATCTCTTACTCGAATGCAGTGGCTAGACTTCAATTTGTCTAACTGGAGGTCTTCTCTAAGCTTGAAAAATCATGTTGTAATTTTGAGGTGAATTTTGCGAACTCAGTGAATGGACCATCATCGATGGATTACTCAATCACATAGCACATCAATTCAACATGTTGAGTGAGTCACATACATTTCATATTCACTTAATTCATATTTCACATTCAGAAACCATTCAATCTATTTATTTCAACCATTTAAATTATACATATTAAATACATATGCAATGCTCATGAGACTCACTTCCAATTGTTACTGTTGTGACCAAGTGCCTTTTTACTAGTCCATATCCCTTGTGGATACTGGGCTTGTTTCAGATATTGTCCCATATCCCTTGTGGATACCGAGTACATTATCAACTGAGCCTATGGCTCTTGTGTATATTCTGAGCTTTAAGCTCTTACGGATTAGTCACTCCGGTCACAACTGCCTTTATGTTATCATGCGAATATTCATGTATTGAAAATGCACCCAGTCACATAAGATCAGTCAGTCACTTTACACATTCACTTTCACATGCCATCGAACCTAAGTCCGGTATTCAACAGTTGTGTTGAGAATCACTTATTTCTGTCAGATTCATATACAAGGAGCACTTCCAATGTAATTCTCATGCATCAAAAGCCTCAGACAATTAATGTCTAGAATTAACACATTCACATTCACATCAATAATAATTCAATACAAATGCTTAAACAAAACAATTAATTAAGAGGAGACAATCTAGGCCGACTCATAGTAGACTCCAGATTAGCATTTGCTTCCAAGAACTGGAAACGTTTGGATGTGGACGTTCTATCCTATACCAACATTATGCAATACACATATTGTACACACATTATTAATTGCACAATCACATAAACATTCAATTGTACACATATGTATAGGTGTAATGTATAATGCATGCTCAATTTGATTATTCTAGGTAAGTTTCTTAATCACATCTCTTGATCATTCAAATCTTATCATTTGTATGTGTCTATCTTATTCTTAGGTTTGCACCTCAAGAACACATGGTTATTCTAATATCATAATTCAATTACTCATCATTTCTTTTCTAGCATTATTTGCTCTCATAATATCCAATTCTCATTCACCTTTACCTGATACACATAACTCATCTCCTTACAATCATATTCGCTTTTCTAAGAACACTTTTATATCATTAACAACTCATAACTTCCTAATTAAGATACATTCATACATCATATCTTGCGAAATTTGATCTTTCTAAGTTCATCAATCAACCATTTATCAAACGTTTCAGATGATAATGAAATTTTTTGACGAGGAAGAACAATATGTGAGGGGTTTGTGGTTCAAATTTCAAGTCAATCGGAGGTCCAGAGAGGAAGTTATGGTCAAAAGAGTGAAAGATGTTCAAAACTGTTAAAAATCACTGCACCTTCACTGTCATGATCATGCAATTGCAGTTGATTCCTCTTTGTTACGATCATGATTGTGCATGATTGTGCACTACCCAATGCTTTCTCTCTATCACGATCGTGCTTGCACTCCCTTATTCAATCATCATTTCAGCTTTTCTTTCAAAACAGATTTTTGGGTTGATTTTACATGGCTATTTTGACAAAGAAAATAAGGGATTTAGGCAATACATTCTTCTAAACAAATGTTCCCATATGTCTTAAGTTTCTAATGACACCAATTTTACACAATTTGGTTCAGTATTCTACAAGTTATACTTCAAATAATTCAAACTATTCCCAAATTATGATAGCCCACTGTACTCAACTTCAAACCAAAATTTGAAACTCTTAGAAACATAATTACAATTCTACTCCTTCATGAAAAATATAGAAATATGTCTCTAGTTTAATCTAAACTTAAATACATCCCATTTGGATGTCTACATATTAGGATATGGCCAAAATACAGATGCATGTTCAGTGAAAACACTCCATCTAACATATTCCAGCACACTTCATCATCATTTTCATCCTAGTTTATCTCTTTTGCTTAATCTATCATCTATACAACAACTTATAAATATTGATCATCATATTTGTAAAAGCAAGAAATGAACATACCCAGGTTTTCTCATTCACGTTTCAGCATATATATATTACCATTTAATGATCATTTGACCTTTAACTATCATCAAACATGTTTCATGTAACAAATCATGAAGAGTAATATGTTACTTACTTGTTTAAGCTTCAAGATTTTCAAATCACTCTTAACCCTAGCTTCCTAATATCACATGATCATCATCAATTAAAGGTTATAGGGCTAGGTCTTTTAGTGACAATGAAGAAGATAACAAAAGGAAAGTAGCAAGTGAAAGGTGAGAAGAGGGTTCACGCTGAGAGGGTGAGAAATGAGTATCGTAGATGAGGAAGATGAGAAGAGAAATTAACAAGAGGTGAGAGAAAATGAATAAAGTCAAAGACAAATAAAAATGAAGATAGTCTTTCACCTGGGAGAGAGTGTCATAGGGGTGGATGCATAGCTTGGCAAGTGACACTTACCGCTTGCCACATGTCCACTTCCTATAGTCTCACTTAGTTCTCTTATTTAACTAGTCCATTTGTTTCTCTATTTCTATTCTAATTGTCTCCCAATTTTCAATGACACTTGTCATTAAATCTTAATGTCACTTATCAATAATTTCTACTGCCATTTGATACTTATTTTTGCTACTATTCATTAATTGTCTCACCACTTGGCATTTTTCCTAGTCCAAAACTACCCTTAATTCTAGAAAATTCTCAAATTTCACCAAAATTTTTTAAATCACTACCTATACACACCAACTCAATTTTTAAGACACATAATCCACAATTCACATTATAATCACATTAAATATCAATTATACTTGGAGAATGTTAAATGAGTGCATGTACAATCATTAAAATGTGTGCAGAACAATCAAATTCACGTATATTAATACTATATTATGCATGAATATGAAATGCATTTTGTTTAATCTCTCATTGGTATTTCTCAATTACATAAATCTAGGATTCTAACCCTTAATATGAAAACGAGATGTTACATATATACCCATATTTAGTGTGTTTTATATGTTATTTAATATTTTTATAGTATTTTTTGTACTTAATTTGCTTTAAGTGTATTTGTAGGTGATATTTTTTTTCATGGACCAAAAGGAGAAGAATTTGGATGAAATCATGACAAAAAACAAATATTTGAAGCAATTTGGAGATACACGGCCGTATAAGTCACTGTAAACATGTGAAAATTAAAAAATATTGTTTTTGGCCATGAATGTTGCCCATGTAAGTCTCCATGCCCATATAAAATCATGATTTCAGGTATTTTTGGAGATACACAGTCAACTACACAACCGTGTATATCTCACAAATCCTAGTTTTTATTATAAAAGGATGTTATCGGAGACAAATTGAAGGGAGGCGAGTTTAAGAGTGTTTTTGAGTCATAAGAAACACATAGAAGAGGTAGTTTTGAGTAGAGAACAAGGAAAACATGAAGATTATGTCACAAGATCTCATAGATGGCGTCATTCAATCCAAATTGCAAGAAGATTCATTAGAGACAAAAGAGAAATTTAGAATATGATTTCTTTGATTTCTATTTGTTCTTCTGAATATTTGTTATTGGTATTGTTTTCTATATGTAGGAACTAATTTGTTTAGTACTTAGGTGTGATAAACCATAAGTTGTGATAACAATATGATTTAATCTTTTATTCAATACAATTTTGTTGATTGATTTATTATGATTCAATTTTACGTAATATTCTTGAACTAATATATCCGAAATAATAGTCCATTATTTGATTTCATATAATTAGGATTGAGAAATCTTTTTATGTGAATAGATCTACTGTAATTGGAAGGAGTTGCATGCAAACCTAGAGATAGGTCAACATAAATCCTTTAGATGAAGGTCAAACATAATAGTGAAATTTACAAATCAATAATGCAATCTTAGGGGTTTTAAATGGAAAGAGATTTCAGTTAATCAACCGAGGGGTTAGTCATTAATAGTCTTGAGAAATATATTAACATAAGATAGGAATTTTCATAGTCCAATAATCAATAATTTAATTGTATGATTTATTATTTAAGAATTCTTAGGGGGATTCATCTCCTAAGTACTATTTATTTGATATTGACTTTTTGTAGTGTTTTCCTTTATCTGAGTTCATTATTGTGTCAATATTAGTTTAGTTTGTTAGTTTAATTTTTAATTAAATCCATACCCTGATTTTAGGGTTAGATAATAGGTCAAGGGTTAATGTTAGTACTTACAATTCTTATGGGATCGACTTGTACTTACCAGTGCTAGCTACAATTATACCATGCACTTGCGGTTAAAATTGATAAATCTTTATGAGCATAAAACTCACCAAACAAAATTTTGACGCCGTTTTCGGAGATAGTAATATTAGGAAAGCCTAACTTTTACTAATCTAACCGTTATTTTTTATTTGTATCTCGATTTTGATTTTGATTTTGATTTTGATTTTTATTTTTATTTTAATTTACTTATTCGTTTATTTATCTTTTGATCTCTATTCTTACTTGGTGTTTGTGGCTTATTATTAGGATTTAAGCTTTATCGTTATAGCTTTAAACCACATTGTAGCTATAATATGCTAACATATATGGCAACATCACAAACTTGGAACGAGAGGTATGGTGACATGTACTTGGAAGCTCAACCGATATCCATGTTGTGTTGTGACATTTGTGGGGGTAACCATTACCATCATGACTTTCGTGCACCAAACTATATGTGGAAGCAACCGTATTGCATGCAAAATTGGCTTTAGAGTACACCATACAAGAATACTTGCTAATTCATAATGAAGCAACCCTAACGCTAGTGGATGGAATGACTATGCTTTAACTGAAACTTTATAGTAACAGCAACAAGAAAACAACTTATCGATATAATAATGCAATATTTAGGTCTAGAAGATGAGTTCAATGTGAATAGATATATAGTAGGGAGCCTAAAGGTTGAGATAGTGTGGATCAAAACCTAGGTAGTATAATGATTAAAAAATAACCTATACTAAAGATAGAAACAATATAAATGAAAAGAAATCTATGTCAATACTTAATGACTCTAGTGATGGTAGAGCAAGGTAAGTTGTTAGAGGTGATATGCTTGTTATTCAAAGATAGTTAAGTTTTCAAATAAAAAAGAATGATTTGAAGCAGCAATAGGGAAACATCATTCATATTATATGTCATATTCATAACAAGTTATATAGTATGCTTATTAATAAAGAGAGTTGCACAAATATAGTTAAAACTAATCTTCTAAAGAAATTTAATTGGCCTAATGTGAATCATCTAAAGCCATATAAGCTATAATGGCTTAATGAATACAGGTAAAATAAAGTGAACATATAGGTGCCAGTTTCTTTTTATGTTAAAAACTATAAATATGAGATATTGTACGATGTAGTACCTGCACAAGCTAGTCATATACAGTTGGAGAGTCATTTAATGAACAAAAATATTATGGGTTAAATGGGTACATTATACCAAATGAAGAAAGATTATGAAGTATCCAAGTATCTTCTTTCTTCTTGTAGTTTTGGAGAAAGTATCATTATATCTAAAGTTGAAAATTCAAGGAAAAATCCTCTTAAAGAGTGGTGGTATAATGCAAGCATTATTAGCCTAAATAGGAGATCTATTGCATATATTTTTGGGTCAATTATAAGAGTTAATAAGATTTTACGGCAAAACCGCTTAATATAGTCTTACACATGAATGCACCCATCCATATCCCTCCCTAAATATATTAGTTAAAGTTAGAGTGGAAGGCATAAACTACAACAAGATTATGTCCAAGATTTTGTCAAACTTAAAAAAATTATAAAAGGATCCACATTATGGTTTATGTCATATAGCCAATCAATTGATTTTTGTTCAGTGAGATAATTATCAAATGTATATGATAAAGTCTATGGAATAAATGTACATTACAAATGAAATTATGATGAGATCATAATTATGAGATTTACATTGCATTTATATATTATTCTTAAACATTTCATTGCTCTATTAAAATTGGGCATTAATAAAGCGTAAAAAGGCTAGCACAAATTACATTTTTCCTTATGAAAGAAGTAGTCGATCTTATAGATTAAAATATGGAGATACTTAAACAAATGAGTAGATGCTTGCTAGATAACAAATTTGCTAAACTAACCCCATATGAGAATTCTATTTAGAACATTACTTATATGTTTATGAAAATTCTTATTGTGATGATTGTATAAGTAATCCTTTAACTTGAGATCACCAAAATGTCTCATATAGGGATTTCTTTGTTTTGATACTCTTATGACCTATTTTAGCTAAAGATAGCTCGGTCAATGGTTATTAGATGTAGCATGAAATATATAGAGATAGTTGAGTGGTCAGTATAAGATTCATCACCTTAAAGTAATTAAGGAGAATGTTCTACTGTTCTTAATTAGTATTGATTTTGGAAATCCTTAACTAAGATAGAATGACACTTTGTAAACAGTTTTCAAATATCATTAGTTGAATCAATTGCTAATGGTAGGGAACTAACATGACTGGACACAAATAGAGTAGACATTAATTTCATACTTTATGTATAATCGAAACATTATATGATGAAAGGAATGAATTATACGGAAAAAAACATGCACAAAAAGGTTAGTTAAAACCACTTTTGACATTCTTAATATTTGGTTAGTCATGATGTGTTACTAGATATCAATCTTGATCTATGATTATAAATTATTTAATTAGAGAATTTAAAGATAAATTGAAGGAGATTATTTTATATAATCTTTAATATGATTTAAGTTTATAATTTATATCTATTTCTAGCCTATTTGAGAATCTAATAGGTCACACATAAAGAACAAGTTGAAGAGAGGAATGATCTTTTGATCAAGTTGGATTTGATTTTAAAGTATGAGAAACTTTATGATTAAATATGAGATATTTAATAAATATATGAGATATTGGATTTTATTTAGGCCCAATTAGTATTTGATTAAAATCAATTATAATTCTAATTAAAGTTTAATTAAATATTTATTTTATTTAAATTAAACTACTAAATTGTTCGATATCTATTATAAATAAGCTTGAGCTCTAAGGAAGCTAATCACTACAAGAAATTGTATTTTTAGTGAAAGTAAAAGTTGTCACTAAAAGCAGTAATATAAGTCACTATTATTAATAGTGTCCAATTTTTGAAGTCGTCACCTACCGTCACAAATACCTCTGTCACTGATAAAATAGTGACTAATTTAATTTATGGTCACAATTATGCAACTCTTTTGTGACATAAATACTAACACTAAAACTTGTGAAATTTGTGACAAAACTATATGGTTACAATAACTTTACATATTTGTGACAAGTTTATCGTCACAAATAATATAAAATAGTGACAAATTAAGCCGTAACACTTCCCCATCTTACTGTGACAAAATTGCCGACACTAAAACCTGTTAAATGTGTGACAACACTATATGGTCACAACAACTGTATTTGTTTATGACAAGTTTGTTGACACAAATAATATAAAGTTGTGATGAATAAAGTTGTAACAATATTTCATTTTATTGTGACAAAAGTGCCGACACTAAAACTTATGGAATGTGTGACAACACTATGGTCACAACAACTTTACTTATTTATGACAAGTTTTTTGACACAAATAATATAAAATAGTGCCTGATAAAATCATAACAATACTTCATTTTATTGTTACAATGTTAACATCACTAAAATAATTATAAATAGTGACAAAATATTTGTTACTAATAATTTTTTTATCTCTTGGTCACTAATATTTTAATAAAAAAGTGTCATCATTTCGCCACAAATGAAATTTGATTCTTACAAAAAGTATTATCACTAATATGTTTATTATTATCACAAATAAAACTATCAATTCATCAACAGAATTATATTAGCTATAATTGAAATTTGCATCAATGGCTATATTGTCTAACAAATTTTGTCACAAGTAAGAATGTTATATGTTACAATAATGTTGTCACTAAATAAAGAATATATGTTACAATAAATTTGTCACTAATGCCTTATCATATACATCTGATATGTGTAACACAGCTTCACTAAAAAATCCAATGACTAAAGAGGCTGAGTAGGCATCACCCATCATCATTACATGTTTGCCATTAAGAACCATCTGCAACAGGCAAAATCTTGTGAAAATGATATTGGAGTAAGAATTTTCACTATTTGACAGTAA
>JANIHZ010000208.1:36878652-36889228 GCA_027478365.1 Erythroxylum rufum | reverse complement strand
TTTTCTTTACAAATAAATAATTGCCAAAAATTTCTCGTTAAATCATCCTAGCTTACAAAAAGGTTCGGGGTCTAATAGTTAAACTTATGTAACTAAACTCTCCTACTACCTGCTGCAATAGCACCTAAGAATCTCTTATAACGGGGACTTCTTTAGCTCTGAGATCTACAATAAGTTCCCAACCTAGTTATTAGGCCCTTATAGTCAACTTGTTATTAGTATATGAAAAATCCATCTTAAGAGAAAGAAGAGTTTTTGTTACATTTGGTGAAGTAATGACTATTCCAACAGTAATTAATTTCCCTGTGCTAGAACTATTAAATTTTAACTCCCAAAGCTTCCTTTCACAAGTAAACATTAAATGCTCCATATTATGTTGGACTTCTATCATTAGGTGGCTTGTCAAGAAGTTAGCCAATGCCTAAACTTTTATTGAATTTAGAGGAAAATAAACTAGGTTAAAATTTACAAGTTTCATAAACCACTTTCCAATATTCCATGAAATGACTAGTTTATTTAACATATATTTCATCATATAAGTTTGCAAAACCATATAAACCCAAATTTGAAGCAAATAACGTATTAATTTTAATCAAATAAAATATAATGGCAAGCATAACTTTACAATAGGTACATATTTCCTTTCTGTTGGCATTAGAGCTCTACTTAAGTGATATATAGCTGAATCATGACCTACCTCATTATTTTAAGCCAATAAGCACCTAATAAATTCTTCTATGGAAGAAATATATAACCTTAAAGGTATTCCTTTCTGTAATGGCATTAACATTGGTGGCTTATTCAGGTATTCCTTGATCTTATCAAACATTGCACGATGCCTTTCTTCCCAATGGGATTCCTAAAAAAAATTCAACTTCAAAAGATCCAAGAATTCTTTTATTTTACTAGACAAATTAGCGATAAATCTTCTAACATATTTTACTTGGCCTAAAATCCTTTAAAGATTTGTCTTATTTTGAGGTGGTTTTACTTCAAGAATTGCCCTTGTTTATTTTTGTCTAATTTAATCCCTTTTTGATAAACCAAAAAACCTATAATGTTTCCTACTTTTACCCAAAAAGGCACTTTAAAGGATTTAAGTTCAACTTATGCGTTCTGATTCTTTGGAAATTTCCCTTTAAAATTTGGACATGGTCCATACTCTTTTTGGACTTATCAATAATATTATCTATATAAACTTCTAAAGTATGGCCTATTAAATCATGAAAGATAACATTTATGGCCATTTGATAAGTGGTTCCACATTCTTTAAGCTAAAAAGGAATCATAATCCATTCAAATATTCCTATTGATTTAGGACATCTTAAGGTTTTTTATAGATATCATCTATAGCTATAAAAATCTTATTGTGACTTGAAAAGTAATCCATAATTGAAACAGGAATGCCTATCCATTGCATTAATTAAAGAATCAACAATTGACATCATACCCTTTTATCTCTTCAAAATTCTCTATGATATGCTACATTTAGGATTTGACTTTTGCGGTTACAGCTACCATAACTTCTTTTTGTGAAAGTCTATTCATCAAGTGCTTTTATGATTGGAACCTTCATTAACCTATGTCAAGTATAATGCTAGCTGTCTTCACTAACATTTTCTCTCTAACCTTATCTTTTCTTCACCTTTATTTTTTAAACACTCCCTATGAGACAAATTTCGAATATGAATTCGCCTTACTTGATCATCAGAGAATTTTCCATGTACTACATCTAATTTATAATGAAAAGGTTGAGAATTAGCCAAAAGAATTTCTACCTCATTGCCTTTCTATAAGAGCAAAAGATGATGAAGCAATGAAGGAATACATAAATTGGAATGAGTCCAATCTCTCACTGATAGAACTTAATAACATGCATAAGTTTTGATGACGAAGAAAGCTACCATGAAGACTTCCCATCTATTATGAAATTTGCAAGGAGAATTCCTAATGACTTAGTAGTCTTCCTAGTAAATGAAGAAATAGACTCCTCCTTTAGGATCAAATCTATATCATCTTTGCCTAAAACTTCCACCAGTTTAGTTGGCATAATATTTACAATTGACCTGTTATCAAACAAAACTCTCGAGGTTGGTTGGCCATTAATGTGGGCTTTAATATATAAGGGTCTTATGTGTTGAGCCATGTCATTAATAAATTTCTCTTGCACCACCTTCTCTAAAATTCCTAGAACTATAACCAACATAAATACTTTGCATTCTCTTTTATCAAGAAAAAGGTTTTACTTTCTTCCAAGAAGTTTTACTATAAGAGGCAAGAAGCCTCACAAAATAAATGAAAAAATGACAACTGAATAGGAATTTCCCCTCCTGTGACAAATTCACTAAAGCTTTCATCTTAACTTTTAAACTTGGCTACTTCTTAAGAAAATTATGATTACACCTTTCCTTCATTTTGTTTTGCGCTTTACTAGTAACTTTAACACATTCTTTCCTATTCTTTAGGTTTTAATTCCTTTTCTCAAAAGGAATGTCTTGTGGACTTCCTTGAGATGAGATTCTTAAAAGGTGATGGTTTGCTTCCTTCAAACTTATGGGCAACTCTGCTATTAAAGTCTTCTATTTTAAGTTCAGGTTAATGACATTGGTTTCTTATGATACCTCACTCAATTCCACTGATAGGATGGAGACACCTGAGGTGGTATTACAAATTGAAATTGCCTACGTTGAAAGTTTAAAATTTAAAAATTAGACCTCTTACTTGAAAAATGAGTGAATTATATATTGTGCTTCAATTTGTAATTTCTACTTTTTGTTAGATTCTAGGAATTTGTTGATTCTCATTCTTAGCAATAACATTCAAACGATGATTAAGAATGAAAACATCAGTACCTAAATTCGTAGATGAGGCAAAATGATCCTTCACGATCTTCAAATTCCTCTAAACATTTAGGAAAAGCCATAAATCAAATTCCATTAACATTAATAATTGCAATTGATGGAAATGGATATTCATATATCAATATGGTTTGATCAAATTTAGAAAATAAAAGAATTTCCTTGTTGATCTAATCTTGAATAACATTTTTAATCCATAGCATGAATTTATAGGGTGACTACATGTATTGTGGTACTTACATTAGCTCCTCCTTAAAATCTCTTCCTTTGTGGGAATCCTAGGTTTTTATAGCAAACTAATAAACCTTTACAGCAATATAAAATCAAACATTTCATTTGTTTTAAAGGTATTAAAAGTTTATTGAATTTGAGTAGTTAGTGATTGTATTTTCTTTTTAGCTTTAAATGATTTTCATTCTAGAGCAGGGGAAACACAAGTTCCTAGGACATTAACCTCAACCACTACTAAGTCATATGAACCTTTTTTTTTCCATAAAATAAGTACCTACTAAACTCCTTTTCTGATATATGTCTTCCTTAAGAAGTTTATCATATTTAGACACTTTTGTTACTAATTAATAAAAATCATGAAATTTCATACCTTGGAATTTTTTTTGAGGTTCAAGTTAGCTTCATATACTCGATCTCTAAAGAGTATAATTTGACATCAACTCCTTATTCTCCTGAATCGAGCAATGAACATGTCTGCATTCTTGCCACTTTTGTAAATAAATTTAGACAATTCGGCTATACTAACTTTTAGTTTAGTAAAAAAAAACTAAGTATGAAAAAGTCTTTCCATTTCTATCCATGAAAGGACAAAATTCCTAGGCAACGAAGTGTATCAGGAAAAAGTTGAACTTATTAATGAAATTGGAAACAACCTAAGCTTGAAATTGTTGAAATTTTTGTAATTAGCCAATTCACCACACGAAATAGTGAATCTGGTAAACTGTTCGATAATCGACTAGTCATCTTCACTAGAGAACAAAGTAAACTCAAGAATTTGATAGACACTGGGAAAATCATTCTTATGGTCAATATTCATTGGATAAGGCTTATAGAATATTGGGTGGACAATCTTTCTTAAACCATGCCCATGTAGTTCTTGAACAGCTTCTTTAGTTGCTTCCATATCAACTTGAATCTTATTTATGTCAGAACAATAGCATGAAAAGGATTATAGTTTACAACCATAATGTTGCCCCCTAAGCTATAATTTGGTCAGTTAGTTTTGAATTCACAAGCAAATCCTTGTCTCCTAATAGCTTAAGGTCTAGTAATGTATTAGCCATTTTTGGGATTAACGTGTAAAGATGCAATAAAAGTATCCTCTCTATTACGAGGAGGAACATATGTCTATTCCACAAAGGAAGAATATAGAGGATAACTAAATTCATTAACTCCCATTACATTTAATGCAAGCTAACCCCTACCCCCCCCCCTAAGCCTTCCAAAAATTTGTCTTTCTAAAGAGAGAGAATTCTGCCCAGTGAAATGTACCAAAATAGTAGAAATTTTCCATCTTCTCCAATAACATTTTGGTTGCTCTAACTGCAGAGGCCAAATTGGACTTCAACTCAAAAATATAATTTGTATAAACAACATCATTTCTTATTGATAGTTGCAGTGATTTCAAATTCTTGCTTATTGGAGAGTTAGCCAAAGGCAATGTTGTCTTCTCTAGATTTTTAACAATTTGGGATACAACGCCTTCATTCCCTACTACAATAAAGACTTCTTCCTTCAAGATTGGAGGCTTAACAATCTTTTTTTCTAGTCCTTATATATAGCATCATAGTCTTACCAAGTGTGCCAAAATTTTTATCACTTTTATAATCAACCTAGAATTTGAGCGTGTTAAGGAGCAATTCTCCTAAAATTGCATGACTTCTAATCAACAATATAAGTTGGTTTTGGAAAAATTAGAGAATATAATTCTAATTTAGAAAATTGCTAAGGGGTGTTAGAATGTAAAAGTTTAGTCAAAAAGATAATTTTATTTAAGTAAAGGATGGGTATAAAGTGCCAAGAAAACTTAAGACAATGATCTTTTTTTCAGTTTGAGTTGTGTCTTTCCTATTCTTGTTCTCCTAGTGTGCTTATACACCCCTCCCAACTTCATCCACCTCAAATAGGTTTTCCATAACTACTTAATCTCCAATTATCTTCCAATTATGGTCATGTCCTTATTAACCGCCTACCTTTTTTAAACATGTTTTTAACAATCTTGACTATCAAGTCTTATACTTCCTTACTAATTCCCATGCCAAGAAGTTTTTTTTAATAAGAGGTAATTCATTGAATGAAATAAATGAAAATACATATTGGCACAAAATCCAACAAAGTTAATCCAAATCAAACACTCTTAGGCAAGACTATACAAGGCATAGAACAAACAAAGTATCAATTTAGCTTAGAATGACAACAAATCAGTTTAAAAGACATTCCAATCCATGAGGATTTTGTTGCTGAAATGCTTATCTTTGTATAGATGTAAGTGTATTCTAATACTGTTGAAAATTAAACATATATTTTTTTAGTAATTCTTATATTTCTTTCCTTTCATTTATAAATAATATATAACTATAGAAAATATGAATTTTTTATGTTATGTGGAGTCAAATATTTATATTTACTATTATACTTTTATATTGTACTATCATCAAATGATTTGGGTAATTATATAATTTTATTAATTACATAATGTCAAAAGATAATTGATATTGATTCAGTTCTTTATAATTTTTCAATAAAGACACTAATAAAAGAGTTAATAAATTTTTTTGAAGGAAGTTAAAATTTATCAAGCATACATGCTGCTGAATATATGAAAAGGTAAGAACTTTTAAATTACAAAAAAAGGTACTTGTTATATATTATTATATAATCACTAATATAATATATTAATAGAAGGATCTAAGGAAGGAATCTTCTTTTCTCTTTAATGGAATGAATGAAGAAGCTTATCACAAGAAGTCCATCTTGAAGCAACATGAGGATGAATCTGGTCACATCATTAATTTTCGAAAGTGACACATTCTTTTTATATGTCATCCATCCTTGACGTATTTAAGAACCTTTAAGATGGAAAATATCTTCACATTTCTTCTTTGATTAGGAAAGGCAAAAAGGTTGTTTGAAAGAGATAGTGTGGAACCAAGTAGAAGCGTCTTACGCTACGTATGGTTACTGTGATCCATATGCTAAGACGGAACGAAACAAAAATTTGGAGACAGAATAGAACAAAAATTGGAGATAGTGAGGTGTTTGGCTGTGATGGACAAAACAGATAAAACTGTGTTCGTCTCGAGGACAGAAATGTGTTTGGTTGCAATTCACATAACATAAAAAACAGTGTCAATAACTAAAGTGCCTTTGCAGTATAATATGATTAGAAATATGTAATTTATTTATTATTTTAAAAAGAATTATTTGTATTAGTAATTTAATTGTATATATAAATAAGGAATATAAAATATAAGTAACATAAAAATTTAATGAAATGAGAGTAACATTCCGTTATCCATGTTAAGGCTGGAATTGTGAATTATGAGAAATTACTGAGNNNNACTCTTTTTGTAATATTTATTGTTCTTTTTATCGGATGTTTTGAATCTTTTGATGTAATATTATTTATTAAAATGATGAAATTGTATTATTGTAATATTTTCAATACTTTGTATTATTCTTAATTTTGTAATGGTATGATGATGATTGTCTTTGTTTATATTAATTGTGGTTATTATTTATAAGTAAAATATTTAAAAATTATTGTTATTTATATGAATTGTCATTATTATTTATTATTAAAATTTTTGAAAACATTGTTGATGTAAACAATAAACTAATAAAATATACAGTACAATTATACAATATACTAATAGACTATTTGTAAATTTTAAAAATTATAAGAACTATTTTATAAATTTAAAAAATTAATCCGGTACGGTATTCATAACTTTGCTTTGCAGTTAAAAGGATACTTTAAATCTTAATGCAATCCCAACTCGCAGAGATTTTTAGAATGAAAACCGGGGACTGGAATGATTGAGTTGCCCAAACTACAGAATATGGCTACTTGTAACTTAACACTCCACGCCGGATCTTCGGAGCCAGCAGTCAATAACACTACTCGGAAAAGAATTTCATTCCCACAACATTTTCGGAGAGTATAGAACTCAAACAAACTGCAGTTACATCCCTCGATAAAAATCCACAGGCTCGTAGAAAGCAGCATAAATAATTAGTATCGCCTCCTGGGACTCCTTGAGCGATGTGTTCGTCCTGATCTGAAAATATTCAAGAGAAAAACCTAAGTGCTTTCCAACTAAACCCGTCTAACCAACCTTGTCATTCGCCCGAACGTTAATTTGTACCATGTGGTATATACTACATCGCCATCTGGCATGCCTAAAAATACTAAAATCAAAGCCAGATTCTCATAAGGAAAAGAACGGAAGATTAACTAACGTCTTACTATTGAAAACTTAAACCCCGGCAACTTGAGACTTCTTTGCTATGTCATTAACAAACCTATCATCTAGACCAATACCTGATAATCCAAAAGTAGAAGTGCATTAAGTCAGCAACAGAATATATTGTGCATAGAACGAACCTCATATTCTTTCTTTTGAATGGTCCAGTGCTGGGACCATTGCTGAAGGCCCAATCGACATTGATAATCTGTGTGAGAAGTTCAGATTCATTCATTGCAGCTATCGCATTTTGTGCTTCCTCGAACTTCTCATACTCTATTAATGCATACCCCTAGAAATTCAATGGTTCATCGTTTCAAAACTTTTCAATGAAGCGCAAAGGGTAGCAAAAACAGATATGCATGCCTTATCAATAAAACGAAAAATACTAATCTTCCAAGACAGTAATTTACTGTTTCTAGAACAACAATGCTAATTCACTAAACTATAGAGCAGCAACAGCGATACATAAGGAAAGTAATTGGGGTACGAGTATACAGCTGCTTTCAGTGTCAAATTTTATATTGACATAGCAATGGTTAATAGAGATTCAGTGACATTGAAATACCAAATACATTACCAGACTCTCCTGAGTTTTCCACTTCCAACTTTAAGCTCATTAAGAAGCCATCATTAAAATTTTTAAAAGAAAAAACACTTGCAACATATTACCCAATAACACAACTCCTAGCCTAACTCTGCAGAAAGTCCAACTCTTCCTGTATGAGAACAAACTGTTACCTTAACAAAACCGGTGCGCCGATCAAGATTTAGATGCAAATTTTTTATCTCTCCAAACTCACCAAAAGCATTCTGCAAATCATCCTCTTGTGCCTCCTCATGCACTCCAGTCACCAAAATTATCCATCCCTCAATGGCTGCAGGATGTTGGTAATAAGTAACAATAAGATTAGTGAGGGACAAAATCTAGAAAAGGGTAGGCCCTTTACTGAATTATACAGCTATCACTTGTTCGAAGGTAAATGTTAGAAACTCTGTCTCGTTAACAAATAAAAGGTCAACAACAACAAAATTCCCATTTTCCATCAAAACATCACAAGTATCCCATTAAGGTTCAGGATTCAAAGCAGAACTGGTAGATGACAGATTGACATAATCAGGAGTTGATATCATAACAGTAAACTAGTTGAGTAAGACTTGGGCAAAACCAAGGCTATCGATTCTCCTTGAACTTATTCAGAAACTTCGCTCAACCTGTAAAACCCAACATGGATGTAGTTTTACGACTCCTAAATGTGAATAAAACTTCCGATCGGCAACGCACACAAAAATACCAAGTTTTCACCAAAGATACAACTACACTAAATCATTTATCTGCAAAATTTAATTATTATATCCGTATACACATGAATCTGTTAGGAAATTCCTTGACATTCCCAGTATAAACTTCAAAGTGTTTGTGGTTCATTAACTCTTGAGATAAAAAATGTGGTAAATCCCATTGAAAACGAAAAACATGCAAAAATAACCCGAATACATGTATCAGCTTCAATCTAGGATTTTTATAAAAACCGCCAAATTAATCGAAAAGGATAATGGTAAAGTAAACAGACACTAACATCGTTGAGGGCCGGGGCCACCGTCGGAGCCGAGAGAATCGAAATCGCGAGCCGCAAGGCGGATCTGGCGGTCGGCGTCGGCCTCCTCGCGAAAGCCACGGCCTTTAGTCTTCTTAGGAGTGGAGGATGCTCCGCCGGTGATGGCGGACTTGAGCTTGGGAAGATGGGCGGTGCGAGGGGAGGCATCGATGTCATCGTCCATTAAATCGTCATCTTCGGGCTCGAAGTCCACTGCCTCAGCGTCGGCGTTGGCCATAATGTTGTTATTCTGGTTTCAATTCAAGGGATTTTGACGGTGTGGGTTGGGGAAACGAGAGACTTGCTTTTCGATGTTCAGTGGTCGAATGTACAATCACATTTAGTAAAAACTTTTTATTTATTTATATTAACAATTTCCTTTATTCTATTTCTAAAGTTTTGTCTGAAATTCTTCTTTCTTTCGCTTCATCTTATTGACAAGGTAAAAAATCAAATTATGCTTTTGTATCTTTGATGTAATGTAAGTGATTCATTTGCTATCTTCCGCACAAAACATTGAGCCAATTTCACCGTCATTGCAAAGGCTGTCAAGGGAAAGTCACATCAAAGTTAATCGATTAGGGTACTTATTTTTATGTGTCATCTATAAAATATTAATTTAGGCAAGCTAGCGTGAATAAAAGGTAGCTATTTCGGTTTCTATATACGTAACGAAGGTATTAGATGTTCTTCTGTCCCACTAACCCTGGCTCTATTATGTTCTATAACAAAACATCGACGTTTTTGTTTTGTTTAAACCCGCTTCCACTTTATTTTCACCCAAGCCAAGCCGAACGTCTCCTCTTCCTAATCCATTCCAACGTCTCCTCCTCTTTTTGATTTTACCTGAAAATACATAGAAGTGTTTCTAAAAACAACACTCTCCCTCTGTCATCTTCTAGTTGTTTTTGACCGGAGTCATCGATCCAGATGGGAAGGAGCAGATCGTCGTTGTCGGTGAGCAAACGGAGGTACTTTAACCCGGCGCATTACCTCAAGAGACCAGGGCGCTTGGCTTTGCTCTTCATTGCCTTTGTTGCTGCTTCCCTCTTCGTTAGGGATCGCCAGACTCTTGTTCGTGAACATGAGGTGTGTTTATTTTTTTTATTGTAGTCAAAGTTCGAGTCTTTGATTGGTTTGTTGATTTGGGTTGACGATGAAATATGTTTGGAATTTGAGGAAAAGCTCTATGTCCATGTAGAAGGCGTACATTTTGGCTTCTTTTGATTAAAATTTTGAGTCTTCCATTTTATTGTTCTGTGTGGTTGCTGAGGGGATGTTAAATTGTATTTCTGTTTTTGAAATTTCTGGCGAGAATTGTACCATTTGATGGGAAAAGAAAGAAGTGTTGGAAACGATAGGAAATCATATGGGATTGAAGTAATCTTCTGTTATTTAGCTCAATTTTCTTTTCTCTTCGTTAGAATCTTGCATTTGTGATAAGGGGGTGTTTAGAAAATAGTGCAAAAGTTTGGAATAATTTCTTTTGTTAGATGTGCGCTTTTTCTTTGCATTGTTTTCTCTTCGGTCTTGCATATTGGGATATTATCTACAAGTACATGATGATTCAGATTTTTTAATCAACAACTAATCTTGCTCAACATACACTTGAACAAGTAAGGCTTTTGTTTGTTCTGATTTG